>CAWUHX010000202.1:0-284684 GCA_963922205.1 Romanomermis culicivorax
ACAAATTTTTTTGAAAGTTTTCTAAATTTTTTTTTTTATTTTCAATTTTTTTTAATTTCATTTATTTTTCTAGTGATCGAATAAATTTGAATTTTCGAATCTAACTTCGGATCAACGTCGAATTTTACGTTCAAAAATTCTGGAAAAATGTTCAATGGCCAACATTTTTTATTAGAATTGGAATTTTCGAAAATATTAAGTCGCGATTTTCAATCGAACGACGACCTAGGTGAATGGCTATCGTTGTTAACCATCGAACTATTGACCCGATACGCCGATTACCGCGACAATTTAGTTTTCAATTTTAAAACTGAAAATCGTTGTAATGTTTTTTGTTTTCTTCATTGAAATAAATAATCAAAGCCGTCTTCAGCTATTAGGTCATAAATTTTTCAGGATTTTTCTTAATTTTTCTGTATTATGGCCGTTGTGCAAGCGTTGAATGGAATTGACCCGAACATAATAGAAATAGTTGACCTATGTCGGGATGAAACATTGGCTAACAGGTTTGCCGTGAGAAATGGCCTCTTTCCCGATGTACCTGGTGTTGGACAATTTGCTAATCGTCCACCGTGCACTTTGACTCAAATTGTAGGGGCGAAAAAAACTTGGAAACAACAAAATCAATAAAAAACAAAAACAGAGAAATGCAATTTTCAATCAAAATCAAAACTTAAAAAAATAAATCAATATACTGAAAAAAACAAAAAAAATTTTAAAATGAATAAAAACAGACAGCAAGCAGAAGACAAAAAATTTGAAAGAAAATATCTAAAACTAAAGAAATAAATACATACGAGAAAGTAAAAAAAATAATCAAAAAACAACAACTCGACAAAAATTCATAAACTGAAAAAAGATAAATTAAAATGAATAAACAAAAAATAACTAAATATTCGATAAAAAACTGGAGAAAAAACAGATAAAAAAAAAGAAAAAAAACTAAAATAAGTAAAAAATGAAGCGCCTTGACCTCCCGCGGAGCATGTGGCCTGGCCCCTCACAATGTGTCGCAGTTAATGCTCATTTTAGTAGTCAATATTTTAATCAAATTGTTGAAAAGATTCCAAGAAACAGCGCAATTTGCGAGAATATGTGCGGCGCCTTACCCCTTGACCTCCCACGGGTTGTGTGGTCGTGTCCAAGCTTCCCAAGGTGGTGTCGATGCCGTTTGACACGTTTTTAGCTTTTTTTGGCTATTCTGGAGTTTGATGAGCAAGTTAGTCTTCTTGCTACAAAAATCGATACGCTGACAGATATACTGTATATACACTTATCATTATAACGCTATAAGGTGGGTGTGCACCTCGCACAGTAGTACCTAACACTTCGTCCCTAATGCTTAGTGAATAACACCCGCGTTGAGGCGGAATGTCACTTCACGCTTCCCGCGTCACGCTACAGTAAAAAGAAAAAATGGACCAATCAAAATCGAGCGTGAACCGCTCGCTCGCTTCCGAAGTGACATATACCAAGCGGGCAGACCGCGAGCGGTGTCGCGCGTGATGACCGAAATCCCCGCTAGCAATCCTACTGTAGTTTTTCACGCGCCCGCTAGTTAAGAAATTTTTCTATCTTAGCGGGCACCGCTTGCACCGAATTGTTAATTTTAAACTATTTTCATCGTGGTTTTTTGCAAAATTATTGTTCATTCGGCGATTTTAATCGAGTTTATTGCTAAGATAAATCTTCCCGACGAGTTTAAATTAACAATTTGTAAAAAAGTACAGAATTTCTTAAATTCCGATTTTTGTTCAATTTTCAACCAATTTTTGTGCTTGGCTACTGTTTCTTTCTGGGTTTTTTCGAGCAGAGCAACCAAATTTTTTCTGAGAGCCACTGTTTTTTCCCGCCGGCGTTTTCCCAACTGGGGAAAAGGGCAGTGTTTTTTTTTGAGCACGGACAATTGTGCCAATTGGCACAAGAGGCTTAATTAAATTACAAATCATGAAATATGTGTTTTTAAAGATTTATCTTACAACGTTCTAATCGAAGGTATCAGAACCCAAAAAAAAGAAGAATGATTCCAATTAAATCTATGACTCTTCATTTTGGCTAAGCACAAATACATAGGTTTTCCTCGATTTGGATTTTTGCTACTACTTATTAATTTCGATATATTCTTATCATAATCTGACTCAAGTCGGCAATCTTCGTTTTTTTCTTCCTTTTTCGTAAATGACTGATTGAATTACGTCCAGAAAAGCTCAAAAATGCATAAATAACGCGCACCGTGGCATTTTTAAGCAAAAAACGGCATGGATAGAATAGCGGAAAAAATTTTGATCGCGTTCACCAAATGGTGAAAGGTCTACCCGAGAAAACATTGGCGAGCAACACCACCGAATTTCCGATTGAAATTTCTACAGTAACCTTTGAAAATTACTAGCGGCGGCCGCTTGGTCCTAAACTAGCGTGCTAGCGGTCATCACGCGCGGTGTTGCCCCACGTGCGTTTAGCGGATAAAGGCAGGCGTACCGATTATAACCTCAATTTCTCGGCGACTATGAAAGCTCATAAAATGAAACATACAGAATTAGAGACGCAAGCAGAGAATGACGAGCGAAACAGTATCAAATATTTACTGTTTTAGGGGAATTCCGCGACGCAGCAAGCGAAGACAAGCGAAAATTCCGCGTTTTTTCAAAGCAACTTTGTGGAAGGAAATTATGGAGTACAGGTAAACCAATTTCAGACGTCAGTCGATCAAAAGAGCTATGTTTTGCATGTAAATAAAGTAGGATACTTTTAAACCTCGATAACTTCGTCAAAAACGAATATTACGAGTCACGGATAGTACTAAATGGAAGGCAAGAAAATTTATCAAAGTGCTATAGAGAGTTTTTTTGCATTTCGGACATACATTCCGAGAAATTCTCAATGATAGCAAAAAAATGATAAATTTTGACCGTTTTTCTATGTTTACTGAATACGAAACGTTCGAATTGAAAAAAGGCTTCTATAGCGTTGTAGGACAATCAAAAAGATACATTTCTGAACTAAATATGCAACGCAGAGCATTTTGGTCGAAAAGTTATCGAGGTTTTTGAACACCTAACTTACCAAACCATGTTTTGTTTACTAGAATTAATACGTATTTCTGGTTAAATTGAACACTTCACGATACTTTAAAATATTTCTAAGGAAGTTACTATGGTTGATATAATTTGCTTTTGTCTTTTCTTGACCATGGCTTCCCGAAAACTGCCAAGCAGATCGCATAAAAATGTACTTTGTATCTAATATTCGGGAAACCATGTCAGCGATATGCTGCTGTGCAAAAGTTAAGCAAGCCATTTTTGGTTATCGGAGTTACTTACAGGTATTTCAAAACCATTTACGAGCCATGCCGGCAATCAGTTCCATCATGATAAGTCATCTGAGTTATATCTTTTTGAAAAATCAAAAGTAAACTCATTGACTTTCGTCCTCAACAGATGATAATGCTGCCCAACACCATAGTTATTCCAAGAAAAACACAACTGCTTTTTATACTGCATTGTACTGTAGTCTGGTTTAGGAGCAACAGTATTGTGGAAAATGGCGATGGGAGAAATGATTATCGTGCATGATCCTATAAAAACATATATGACCTAATAAATTTCAGATTCAGATGATCCACTTTCCGAGCAAACATTGGAGAACACAGAAAAGTTGATCTACTCTAACTGTTTGAAATTTTCTTCCTATGCTATCCAGACTCTTTTTTCTTCTTTTCATTTTCAGGAATGCTCTGTCTACTGATGAACTTTAATTCTCTCAAGCACGTTTATGGTTATTTTTCATATTTCACTAGAGAAGCACATACAAAATTAACATACATCTTGTGAATATCCTCCACTGAATATTTTACTCTCCTGTATAAAATGTTATCAATAGGGTGGACCACTAATTTCACAATCTCCAGAACAATTTAATTCGAAACGTAAATAAGATTATGATAAATTTATCGTTTGTATATGTTTTCTTGTTCAAGTTGATCCTGGTTATCTTATAGACATGGGTAAGCTAACATTTACCGTGGAAGATCATTAAAGCACCAAGACTTTTTGGGTTACTGTATAGTTGTATGTCACTGACGTGTACAAATTGCAAAAAAAGCATCGCGAGATGTGAAATTCATGTGGACAGTTATACTGTACGTACAGAGAATGTACGATGATTCATGTTCATCTTCACTGGCCTTGACCTTTTTTCATGTCCTGACTCCTCATCAGCATGCATCGTATCTTCCTTGATAATGATCCAAGAATGCTAAAACCAAGATTTTCCGGTTCAGCGTGATTGATTACGCTATGATTTGGCGACACGCTAATTTGAAAGTTCCGTATGTATGCGGTTAATTTATGGAAAACATGAAACGTCGATTTAAAGTTTCAAAAATGTACGACTATTCCTCTTTTATATGTTTTACATTAGGGAAGTTCTTCCCTGTGCTGAAAGTATTTCACCCCGTGAGGTGACACTCAGCCTTTGGACTGGAATACAGTAAGATGATCAACTACAATATAAAAGTAAAAAACCTGCTTTTCACTTCAGGAATATACACTCCCGATTCCTTTGAGCTTCTTATTACATACAACACAATGAAAAATTAAAGATTATACAACATGTAACCACTTTTTTCTGTCATTTCGTTCATATCCAACTTTGATTATGTAGCGAGACAAGGAAAAAATAGCAATGCAAGTGTCACATTAAACAAATCGGGGGCCATGTCACATTAAGTAGATTGGTGATCAGTCACATTGATGGGAAAACCCATACCATATAGGAAATACGGCCATGACACTGCAAGTGACATGCTGGGACCCCGTTGGGTGGCTCTGTTATTGTATCTGTTTCGGGAACCTAACCGAGCTGACTACCACAGGAAAACCTATGGTGTACCTCAGCCTTGTCCTAGGGTTCAGCTGTAGAATAATGGACAACGCGGCCGGGTCAGGGGGTGGCAATCCCTAGTCCTCATTCACTGAGAATGAGGGACTGTGCCATTTGTGGAATGGCTTACTGTAGGGGACCCGATTGTCAACTTTGGCCCTGACCTTAAGGGTCCAAGGGCTTTCTCAACTGAGGGTACTCTCAAGGGAAAACTGGCTTGAGGAGGATTCCCACAAATATACCCTCAACAATAGTAACCCCTGAGTAGACTCACTTAATTCTCTTCTCAAAGTACTCGGCGCTGGGTGATGGGTTCAAGGGTCTAGCGTGGGTCTTGCGGATGGTGGGGAAGCAGGTTCGATAATGGTAAAGCGATTCGGCGTGGATGGTAGGCAAATGCGAGTCACCGGGCGATGGTATAAGAACATTCCTCGGGGAGGGGAGGGGGGGTTCTCGATCAACAGGCGACAGGGTAAACTCCTAAGGTTGGGTTACGGTAACTGGTAATGCAAGGGAGACAGAAGGCGAATATGTAAATTTATTAATGAAGGGCAGTGGACACAGGTACAATATGCAAATTTACAATAAACAACGTGCTCCAATTACAGCTATGAGCTCGGAGAGCTTATCTTTAACGGAAATTCTGACTAGCGGGTTACATACCGTAGTCTACGTGCGCCACAAAATGTAACGGGAATGAAAGTGCAAAAGTAAAACAGGAACAAAACATAAAAAGTACACACAGAAAACGCATCTAAAAATTATAAAAAGGAAACGTAAAATTGATGTAAAATTACTGTGACACAAAACGTGGTGAAAAAGAACAGAAAAATATGGTGTGAATCAGGTGACGCTGGGCGAAATTTGTGGGTAGGTGATACAAGAATATGTCACATTAACTGAATTTGGGAGCCATGTCATGTTAAGTAGTCTTGTGGCCACTCAAATTGATGGGAAAAACCCATGCCATATTGATAAAAAATACGGCCATGTCACTGTGAGTGGCATGCTGTGACCCCATCAGGTGGCTGCGGTTGGTATTCAGTTTGGGAACCTAACCCAGCTGGAACTGGCTATAGGAGGGCCTATAGAGTATCTCAGTAATGTCCTTGGGTTCTGCTGTAGAATAATGGACAATGCCACCAGGTCAGGGGTGGCAATATCTAGTCCCATTCAGTGAGAATGAAGGACAAGGCCATTTGTGGAATGGCCTACTGTAGGGAACCTGATTTTAAACCTAAATCCCCTTTTGGGCCCTAACCTCAGAGGTATGAGGGCTACTCTAACTGAGGGGATTCTCAAGGGAAAACCAGCTCAGGAAAGGGTTCCCCAAAATACACCATCAACAACAATAATCCCCTTAGACTCACCTCCTCTTCTCAACTACTACTCGGCGCGGGGCGACAATTTCAAGGGTTCGTGGATCCGGGGGATGACGGGAACAGGGTGACAGCAGTCCAGTTGGGTTCGGCACCGGGTGTACTGTAAAACGGGTCAGCGGGTGATGCAGGTGGTCCAGTAATAAAGTGATGGGCAGGTACTAGGTGAGAGGTGCGATGTATATCCTATGTAGGATTGCAGGGGGCGAACACGGTGATGGACATGAAGACATATGCAAATTTATTTGGTTACTGTATGTGGCGGATGCAAGATGCAAGAGCTAAACGCAAGGAAAAGGGATGTAGGCCCAAAAATGAGTACAAAACTAATGAAACAGGCCCCTTTTAAGGGCCTCATAGACCTACAGTATGCCCTGGATGGAGCTAACAACACCCAAGCTAACTTCTGCAGTGGAAATCACTGCAGAAGATGCCTATGGTCACATAGACATTTCCCAATTCGAATATGTTAAGCATTGGGGCGAGTTTCACTCTCCATGCTAAACATATGTACGTCTTTTAGAGAGAATCTCCAAATGAGTCATTTTGCGTTGCGAAATGTCACTAGTTTTTACTGATAAGAGGAGCACGTAATGCTCCAATTATGGCCATGAGCTCGTAGACCTTATCTTGGCAGAAATTCTAACTAATGGGTCACATACAGTAGTCTATGTGTGTGATGGAAAAATAACAAAACGCAATGGAAATGAAACACCAAATGAAACAGAAATAAAACAGAAAAAAATACACAAAAATGCATGTAAAATATAATGAACAAAATGCACAAATAAGAGTAAGTGACTGTTAAACAAAAAGTAGTGAAAAAAATAAAGTATTGGCATGATGTGAATCACGTGACGTTGGGCAAAATTGATGGGCACATGACAAATACATTCCTTAAGTTATTTTTCTCAATGTCAGCATTTATTTTAGTTTATCAATGGCGAGCATCACACTCGACTTCATGTTGTCCCATTTGATGGTGGAATTTTCAGTTCCAATAATTTTTTGCCAATTTTTGTTATTACGAAGGGATCACTCGTGGACAAAATAGCTGTAAAAAATGATAATCGAACGTATGCCAAACTGCTGACAAAAGGCTATAGTCTGTTTCTCTTGTAATTTTTGTGAGCATGGATATCAAAAAGAAAGTTAGGTGTCATTAGATATTTTGTGATTTTATGCAGTAGAAACTACTTGTAAGCGATTTTTTATTATTTTTGACATACAGAAATTTTATATGAAAACTGAATAATAGTCCTATTTTAATTATGCTAATAATAATTGAAAAATGGAAAGAGAGTACTGTCCACAAAGTTGTTTAAACAAAGACTTTATTGAGACCTGTCATTCAAAAAATTTGCTGAGCACTATTCAATGGTCACAAATTTTTTGTCCTATGTGACACAGTTTAGGAGAAAATCGTCAGGTGGGAAATATTCCTTGCTTTCCAGTCCATTTCTGTTATTTGCCAGCATTTTAAGAAAAACTAACTAAAGTTAGTTTTTCTAAAATGGTTGTTATAACATTGAAACTGTACTACAGTTCAGATTATGCACAATTGTAAAGGTTCACCCACACTGGGTGGTAGCTTCTCTACCACGGACTGCACAGCCCTGCATCGCCTGTTGGGACTGCAGCAGTGTCCATCACAAAAATCCAGGTCTGGACCTGTGACTGTTGTAGTGTGTTTTCCGCCGATTTTTTATTGTTTTGTCAAAACGCGTCACAGGCCTGCAGGTGGCAAGTGGAGAGAGCAACGCGGACCACCAGTGGCCATCTTACTGTAGCCCACGTCGGTACGCGTGCGCTGGTCTCTCTCTTCACTTATTCGTTAACGTATATTTTACGTGTGTTTTATTTTTCTTTACTAGTTGTGTGCCCCGCCGGCCACCACTAGTATATATTAGCCGCCTCCCACCACGCCTTTTTTGTCTTTGCTCGCCCGTGCGTGGGAGTTGATATATCATTGTTACTTTTATTTTCGCCTCGCCCGTCGCGTTTTGTCACGTAAGTTTTCGTACGTTTATTGTATAGTAATAAATAGGTAGGAAAGCCCTTTCATTTTTAGTTAGTGAGAAAGAAGGGAGACAATTAAAGAAACTAGGCTTTCTTTAATTGTTGGGGTAATTATTGTCGGGGTTTAAGTACTAGTAATTAGGTTATCGGGTAAACGTGGGCGTGGGACGCACGTACATTAAGGACGCAACCTCGGAATCCCAATCCTGCTCACGCCGCATCATCTCCGCCCCGACACAAACCAAGATACAACACTGGTGACCGTTTGGATTGTACGTTGCCGCTCCCTGCTGTTGCGTTGCATCCGAAAACTCCAAAGACTTCAAAATTCGACCCCGCCGCAGCTGCACCAAAGGGTACAAACGAGGTTATTATACCTTGAGAAAAAAGATGCCAACGGTAAGCCACACACCGCCGGACTTCACTCGATTTCCGTCGCGCTCCAGTTCTCCTAACGCCGCCACAGCCGCACGCCGCGCCTTAAGTTTTGACCAGATGATGTTGCCACGACCGACAAATATTACGCAATCGACAGCCGTACCCACGGTAAGCCTCCCGCCCCATAATCCACCCTTGTCTAATTTCAGCACTCCCGCGCTGGACGGGACGGCACAGCCGCAAGCACCGCTCATTCCCGCAACTATGGCGACGAATATTTCCAAAACTCCGCGGCTTGTAAACCAAAACCTTCATGCCGCCGCCGGAAATCGCCCCAACGCACCGCCCGCATCGCAAATGCCGCCGCCGACCGCACCGGCTCAAAGTAATAATGACCAAATTGTCGCCAGAACCGACTCTTCCGAATCCTTTGTCAATATTGAACCGCCGCAAGCCCCAGCCGCCACCCGTGCTTCAGTAAACGATCACCGCAGCAGTCTCGCTATCGCAAACGCCAACGAAGTCCAAAATTTTCGAATTGAAGCACGCGACGCGCTGGAACAACTCAACACCGCCACCGCGCGTATAACCAACAATGTCCCCACGGTGCAAACCATTGATCAAATTATCGGCGCCGTCTCCGATCAATTCCAAGCCCAGCAATTATGCGTTCAACGCGAAATTCAAGAACAAACAAAAGCCACTAACGCGCGTTTCGCCGCACTCGCTGAGCAAATGCAACAATTGATTTCCACAACCGCCGCCGCGACGCACGCGCGTAATCCGCCTACACCAAGACCGCCGCCGGTGTCCTCACAGTTTCATGGCGAGGAAACAAGAGATATTTATATCCCCAACGAAACTCTCCGTGAAACTGAACCGGCTCCAGTCTTTGGCAGGCTACCAAACCAAGTCAAACCCAAAGCACTGTCGACGGATACCTTATATAATAACGAATTCGCCCGCACTACGCGCGCCGATGAAGATTTACACCGCTCCGCGCTTCAAAGACGCCCACCGCCCGCGGCAAACCAATTTGGCTTCTCAGATTACCCACCCGAGGATTATTATGAACACCCGCACCCTCGATACGACATGCTGCGCACGTCTCATCGTGAGGAAGATAGCCGCATCAAAACAATCGTCGACAATATGCGCCCGCTGATAATCGACGGCACCGCAACAAATAAACGCCTGTTACGCTTCTTCATACGACTGGAAAATGAGTTTGGCTACGACGCCTCCAACCACGTAAAGATGAGTGCCCTTCGCCGACTTACCCGCGATACGCGGAGCGACATGATCCAAGATATGACGCGGTACGAAGACGCCAAACATTTGCTCATGTTCCAATTGGCGCCCGATTGCAATCCGATGACTCTTAAACGCGAACTTGCGTCAATCACCCCAGAAGCTGGAGAAGAACCCGCCGCGTTTCTAAGTAAGGTAATGACTTACGTACAACTATTGTATCAGCATGAAGATCAAACTTTCCGGCATAAACAAGTAATTGATACCTTTTTGACCAAAATGCCTGTTTTCTATCAACTCACAATTGGCGAACAAGCAAAGGGTTTTACAAATGTTCAACAACTGGCCGACGCCGTAGCCAAAGCCCGTAGTGTCCTCAACGCAACTAAAGCCGAAATCGGAACCGCGGAACGACCCATTCTGGTAAATCAAGCTGATCAAGATGCACCCCCACCGAAGTCGCCGCAACCGTTTGACCGCCGTTTTGAACGCCGCCGTAGCATGGACCGTCCTCAAAATCGCTACCGCGAGCGCTCTCCCTCAATGGACCGCAGGACGCAAAACCCGGCGATGCAACCCACTAAATTCGTCTCTTTCCAACCACAAGCAATCGAACCACCGCCGCCGCAACCGCTGCGCACAGAGATGCTTCTGGAACAATTGATTCAACGATACGACCGCGACTATGAAGAACGAAAGTCGCGACAGCGCCCTGAAGAAACGATATCCAACAATAGGCAACAAAGCCCGCGCCATCAATCTCAAAACAGAGAGCCGTACGCAAATCGCTTCGACCGATCCGCCAGCAGAGACCGCGCACGCACGACGCAACCTGCAGGTCTGTGGTGCGACGCCCACAAATCCCGCACCCACAACACTGAAGACTGCGTCTGGCTCAAACGGCAAAACGCTCAACAATCGGCCCGACTTGAACCAAACCACCCAAATTACGCCGCCCAACCACGGCAAGCGGATTTCCGAAACAATTCAAACGACGTCCGTGGACAACGCGATTGGCGACCCCGCCGCGGAGGACCGCCCCAACGAGGAGCGAACTACGCCCGCGGCGCGCGAAACCATTTCTATGAAGGTAACCCTATACAATGCCCAAATGATTTTGTTCAGAATACCTACGCCGTCTACCCGAACCATCAATTTCCGGCGCCGTGGGAACAACATATCCATTACAACGCGGTCCCGGCCCCATACGTCACAACGCCGATGGATTCCTCGCGCGCTAGTTCTCAATCTTCAGAATTGCAAATTACCCTACCCGCCCTTCCGGCACCAAACACCGCGCCAGTACCTGCGCTCGAAACGCGCGCTAACAATCATTCAACGTCCGCGGCCAATACGGTTGTTCCATCCAAAGAAATCGCTTCCGCCGCGCCGATTGTCAGCCCCGGCATCGTCCGTTGGAACGCAACTGGCCGCGCCTTTCAAGATCCCTGTCATATTCGTTCGTCCGTTTGTCAAATCGATAATCTCACGCCATCTTCCAAATCGTTTGCTCGCAAGTACGCTTCCACGAGAGCCTTTCAAATCCCCATCAAAATTGGAGCCGTCAAAGCACACGCGCTCATCGATACAGGTGCCCAATGTTCCGTCCTCTCATCAGGATTGGTCAAACGCGCTTTCGACAAGCAATCGCTTCAACTCCCGATTTGTGGAAAAATCAAAGTAGCCAATGGCGCCGTAGTCAATGCTCACGGCCCGGTAGTTGTCACGATGGAATCCGCCTTCGGAGAGCACATGATCAAATGCGTCATCCTTGACGACGACGGAAACGATCAATTCATCATTGGAACCGACTTCCTCGCGCATCCCGATATCCACGCCATTTTAAATTTCAAAGACAATTACATCGAAATTCAAGACGTTAAACTGCCGCTCAAGGTAATCGCCTCGATCCGCCCGCAAACGGAACTGTTTCTCAACGCCGCTAACGATAACGTTTTAGAAGAAATACCAGAGGACGAACGGGTAAGTTGTTATGATGATAAATCTGATATTTTTAGCCAACCCGAAGAAATCGAAGTTGAACAACCGATACGGCAGGCTCAACCTAGTCCACACCAACCGCCCCCTCGGCGGCTGGAGGTTACTGAGCTCGCCGAACCGATTTTTCTCGTCGCCCAAGTTTCCGTTTCGATTTCGCCGCACTGCCAACAATGGGTCAAAAGTAGCGTTTTTCCCACAACATCGGCGACAGTGCCCGACGTGATTGTACAACCACTCGCCACGGATAACATTGCCGCAGAGCTTCCAGTCGAAACCGCAGTGGTCAACATCACCAACGGCCATTGTCCGCTCCTTTTCATCAACAATACGCCGAACAGTATCAAACTCCGACCAAATCAACTCATTGCGATGGCAAAGCACACGCTGGAGTATTCCGAAACCCACGCCGAGTGTCAGATAGCAACCGCCGCCGCCGACCGCGACTTAACCGACCACGAGCCGGCCGCATTGGACAAGTCATTCCCCGGCAACACCGCACAACAAAAGCTGGAATACGCCCTGAACAAAATGACGGAAAAGACGTACGTTTCTACCGCGCAAAAAGCAAAAGCCCTCAGGATGCTCCGACAGCACCGCGATGTTTTCAGCCTCCCCGGCGATAAACCAACCATCACTAGCGAATTGACTGTCAGCATCGATACCGGCACCGCAAAACCAGTTTCACGCCATTATTACCGCGCCGCGATGGAGCAGAGACCGATTGTACGCCATCATATTCAAGAAATGCTCGACAACGATTTTATTGAACCATCTCGCTCGCCATGGGCCGCACCACTATTTTTGGTAAAGAAAAAAGACGGATCATGGAGACCCGTTGTTGACTACCGCGGAATCAACGATGTTACGCCGAGCGACAAATTCCCAATCCCGCGCATTGACGACTACCTGGACGCAATGGGACATGCAAAATTCTTCACCACGCTCGACCTCAAAGCCGGGTATTGGCAAGTACCCCTCGACGTCGATTCCCGTGATAAAACAACCTTCATTTGCCAAGAAGGTTTGTTTCGATTCAAAGTTTTGCCCTTCGGCTTGAAAAACGCGCCCGCCGAGTTTCAACGCTTAATGGAGCGAATCCTCCGCCCGTATATCTGGAAAATCTGCCTCGTCTACATCGACGATATCATCATTTTCTCGAACTCGTTTGAAGAGCATTTGGAACACCTTCAAATCGTTTTTGACGCCCTCCGCGCCGCCAACCTTACGCTCCGACCAGACAAATGCGAGTTCCTGCCGCCGCAAGTCAAATTCCTGGGACATCTTCTTAGCGCCCGCGGAATCGCCGCCGATCCCGAGAAAGTCAAAGCGATCGCCGAATACGAATTCCCGAAGACTAAAAAAGGTATGCAGAGTTTTTTAGGTCTAGTCCAATGGTGCAAACGCTTTATCCCGAATTTGGCGACATTGTCCAGTCCTTTGTACGGACTTCTACGTAAAGACGCCCAATACTTCGCCACGGATGAACACCACCCCGCATTCAAAGGCATCAAAACAGCCCTCACGTCATCGCCCTTTCTCCGCTACCCGGTCTACGATGGCAAAGCTCAATTCATTATACAAACCGACGCCAGTACGACCGCCATCGGAGCAATTCTGTACCAAGAAAACGAAAACGATCAATGGGTCATCGCCTACAATAGTCGCGTACTCACCGATGCCGAAACCCGCTACAGTACAACTGAGCGTGAATGCCTCGCCATTGTCTACGGCTTCCGGATGTATCGCCACTATGTGTACGGCCAAAAAGTTATCGTCCGCACCGACCACAAGCCGCTCGAATGGCTCAAAGACGAGAAACACCGCAATTCGCGACTTCAGCGCTTCGCGATCAGCCTACAAGATTACGACCACAAAGTGGAATATGTTAAAGGTAAGGATAACGCTTGCGCCGATTTTCTGTCTAGGAAAGATGACCGCGATAAATGCCCGATCCAGAACGCTGAAAACTTGACCGCAACGATTTTCCGTGAGAATTTTCACCCTGCTGGTGCAACTACGGAAACCGACATAACGGTACCGGAAATACGCCCAGCAGTGGCTTCACCACCCACGGAGGTCGACGCGGAAATCAACGCCATCACCCGTGCAATGACGAGAAAGACCATCAGTTCACCCACACTCTCTAATTCAATGCCTAAAGACGCCGACCACGAACCGCCCTCGGCCGAGGTCATTACAATTGCCGCTCACGAAGAAGTTTTGAAAGCGCAGGCCGCAGATCCAGCCATAACAAAAATCATGGCCTCCCTCAAAACGGATAACGCCGCCAAACACCCACCGATTTTCTTCCTCAAAGATCAACTTTTATACTGGCAAATTAAAGATGTCAAGCAATTAGTCGTACCCGCCTCCATGGTCGACCAAACTCTTCACCAATTCCACGGCGCAAAAATTTTGAATCATCAAGGAACAAATCGTACACTAGCAGCCATTAAAGCTCACTTTTGGTGGCCCCGCATGGAAGAGGACGTTCGGGATTGGATCAAAACCTGTAAAATTTGTCAACTAACAACGCCGCGCACGTCACCGCCTCCGCCATTGTTGCCAATTCAACCCAAACACCCATTCGAAATCGTGGCAACCAACATCGTCAACATTTCGCCAGTAGGTGAGAAGCGTCCCTACGTTATTGTTTTTCAGGATTATTTTACAAAATTCGTGTCCGCGCATCCGATACCAGATCAAAAAGCCTCAACAATAGTGGAATGTTTTATCAACAACGTCGTCCTCACGCACGGCAGTCCACTTGTACTCCTTTCCGATCAAGGTGGATGCTTTACGTCAAAACTCATGCAAGATATCTGTGAACTTCTCAAAATTAGAAAAGTCAAAACAACGGCGTACCACCCCCAGTGCAACGGAATGGTCGAACGTTTCAATCAAACATTGATCGCTCAACTCAAAAAGTATACCGCCGACGATCCAGACAATTGGGAGCGATACCTGCCCTACGCCGTGTTCGCTTACAACGCCACGCTGCATACAGCCACACGACATTCGCCGTTCAGTTTATTACGAGGATATGAACCGCGCATCACCTTCGACTACGACTGCGCCCGCCGCCTCACCTTGCCGTTGAATTACGACGCTTATCAACATATTCTAACGCAAGCCCAACTCAAGATGCACGAAAAGATCAAAGCTAACCTCGATGCCGCAGCCGCCGCCAGCAAAGAATATTTTGACCGCAAAGCTCGAAAACGCGATTTCGCCATCAACGACTTAGTTCTTTTGACCAACACGCGCAAAGCCAACAAGATTCAACCAGACTTCATCGGGCCTTTCCTCATCACGGACGCCTCCCGCGCAGCCGAAAATGTTGTTACCATTGACGCACTCGATGCGCCCGGCCGCCCGCAGACCGTCTCCATATCATGTCTAAAACCGTTTGTCCCACGACCGGCAAAGAACGCATTTGACAATGAGGAAGGTGGACCACGCACGCCCCACACTTCTCGCCGGCAATAGTTCGCTTTGAAATTTTCCTTTTGTGATACGGCGCTCATAACGCCGCGTTGTAAATAATCTTTATGTTTGTTTAATTTAGATCATGGCGACCTCGATAACGAGCAAGGATGCACGGCAGTTTCAACACGTTTCCACTCAATCCGTCGTTTTTTGCCTTCAGCCGACTTTACATTGTCACTTTACATCCTGCCCCGGTTCCCACACTTTCGCAATAAGAGGGAGTTTCTTCTTTAATGTTAGGTTCTGTTTGGCGCGAGGCCATTCGGTTTACTTCCGCCCGACCCTGGCCGCTATCACTCTCATAAGACTAATTGGGAAAGGTTGATTTTACTCTCCATTAACATAGTGGTGTTTGTGTTGCTTTTCGTAATGATAGTGTTTGCATTTTCCTACTTTACACTTTCTTCACCTTTCAGCGGCTTATTCTTTTACTATTTCATTTCCATCTTTCGCTTCCATCAGCAATAGTCGCATTTTCAAGCCGCTCTCAAAAATTTTATTTTTTCAAAATGACGACGCCGTCGACCGCATCAAGCTCCACGGCCGACGACCCTCCGCCGTATCGTGAATCGATTAACGTCAACGAACGTTACGTCCGCTGGGCCGAACAGCAGCCCCACCAGAACGACCTAAGTTTCGCCTGCGACGGTATTTTCTCATTTTATGCTTTTGCTGCTTATTCTTGCATGCTTTTGCTTGGGACCCCATGGGTATCTCCCCCTCTGTAGTCTTGGGTCAGAGTTCCATGGTCAGCCGCCGCGATCCCGTCATCGTCAAGTTGTGGCCTTCTCAGTCCACAACCGGCCGCTGCCTTGATTTCCGCATACCACAACTCTCGTTATCTCGCTATCATAGCCCGATCCAGTTGTCCAAGTGCGCCCATCAAGGTGACATCGCCACCCAAGCCAACGCCGCCTCAAAGCATGTGTACTTCTAACGAATTGACAACACCACACCGCTTCCCTCTTCGTTCATGTTTACATCATCCTTCAAACCCCATGTCGTTCATTCGACGTGGTGTCCCATGTGTCACTGATGAGTATCACATTCGCTCTTGTTTAGAAAACAACGTCAAACGCCTAACTCGCGTCGCCGATTTGGAGTTGTGGTACATTTCCATGTACGCGCGACCCCCGAACGTCTTGCCGCCGCCGATTTTCCTTTCACCCGGAAGTTTGGGGCAGGCCTTGGCCGCCCAACCCACACCAAACTTCCGCGGCTACACGCTGGTCGGCTTTGACACCGAATCAATCACAGCCGCCGATTTCAAACAATTTCAATGCACCGTTCAAATGCCAGCCGACCCCACGGCGTCTAGTTACCCCCGCTACGTTCAACTCGCGTTTCCGAATGGCACGATGTTCGTCTTCGAAACGTTCACCGCCACCCCAGAAGACTGGACCGCGCTTTTCGCCCTAGTCGACGGCGACCACACCATCGTAGTCTCTTTCGATGGAGCCGACGACTGGGCGGGAATCTACGCGCTTCTGGGCACTCAATTTCGAACCGACCGACAAAAGAAGAACAAAGACCCCGTCGTAAAAGCAATCCACTTCGACGCGTATCGCGTCATTCGCAACATCGACATATCCCCGTCACTGTACGAGTTGGCACGACGAATCGGTTTCTTTCCGGAAAAACGCACGCTCAAAGCCACAGTTTCTGCAATGTGGGCGCTGGACATGTCAAAGCTCACTTTACGCTTTCCCGGAGCTCTACGCTTTTTCAACAATCCAACAACGTCGTTCCTACAATCCGATGTCCTGGCCTACGCGGCCCTCGACGCCTATTATCCGCTGCTATTGTTCTTGGCATTTGGTCGTTACAGCTTCATCCCCGAGGTCTACAACGCGCCCGCGTTGTTTCCCCACGACTCGTTGGACGCCGCCGAAATCGACCATCTCGCCGAGTACGTCATCGCCACCTTTCACAACGTCGCGCTGTCGGATGTCCTGCCTCCTGACTACGCCAACTGGATCTACCCGACTACATCGCAAGTGGCCTTGCCCGCAATCATGGGAGATGAAGTTCTTTCGGCTTATAAATTTTTTATGTATGATTGCACATCGTCCGACCACGGTCGGTCTTTCTGTTTAGGTACGGTTCCCAACGGCTTCCGGGACGTCAAGACCTTGATGCGGACAACTCACCCGAAGCTTCTCCCCGTTTCGGAAAGTGCCGAAAAAGAAGAAAAAGAAACAGAAGGACGAATGGAACAAGTCACCAGACGTCTCCGACGACGAAGACCCGGCTCTAAAACCACAATCAGTGTTCGATGATCCCAAACGTCTTCAAGCAGCCGTCACGTCGGCTATGAAAAGCAATATCATCCATCGAATCATCGAGCTGCTCAACTTTCCGCTTTCACCGATTTACAAGTTGGCCGTCCGCGATCGTATGCCTTACAACGACCCCAACTTACCGCCGCTCCCTCACGAAGTTGAAGATCTTTGGACCGAACGCGTAGCCGCCGACCAACCCCTACGCGAGCGCACTTATAACGGTACCCATTATCGTTATCACCCTTCAACCATCCTTAACTTTTTACAGGTTGACGGAGAATGGTTACGGAAGCTAACGTCTTTTATGCCGTTAGCCGCGCTCCTAGCTTCACCATGTTCCGCCGCGGAATACGCCTTCGTCAACGACGTCCTCCTCCGCCACGCGCAATCGATGACGCCAGATACACGCGCCGCGTTCTACGATTGCATGTGGTACCGCAGCGACGGCAACCCCAATTTGCTTCTCACGAATTGGATGAACCGCATCCCGGAACGCGAGCCCAGTTTTTCTGCCGATCCAAGCACGTACATTTGCAATCGCTTTGCGTTACGCCCGATTGTGTTCAACGAAGACTTCCATATGGAAACGTCGGTCGAAGAAATCGAAATTGATGAAAACGACTATACGGCCAATCCACACAGCCGTTTCCATTTTTATTCATCGTTCATCGTGCTCATTGACTATCAAAACCGTCTTTCGTTCCCCGCGCCGGTGTATGCGTACCCCATGCCGACTACGGCTTCGGCGCAAACGCTCACCGCCGAGGAACTCCTCGACCGCCCTATCGACGTCGAAGTCGAACCCGCCGACGACGAACTACTTGAAACGCCAATCTTCGACCTCAACATAGCGAAGCTGCCGCCGTCAACAGACGTGTCGGCCCTTCCTATGGTACCCGCGCCTTCCGATATAACCGCAACTGCCACGCAAATCAACGATTTCCTGAAATTGAAGCTCGATGAAATTTCCAACATCGCTCCGGCTCCGATGGACGAGTCCACACCCGTCCAACCCGCCGCGATTGACTCCGAGACATTGACATCCGAACAAATGTTGACCGACATACCCGAAGAAAGTACGGTGGATCAATCCACGTCTATGGACGTCGCATCTATGGAACCAGCCGCTACGACAATCACCACGGCACCCGCCGTGGATCCACGAATATACTTGGCGACACCGGCCGTTTTGCCGGGACCTCCGCTTATTGCTACTGTTGCCGCAGCCAGGTATAGTGCTCCCGTACGTTTTTCTCAACAAATTATTTCAGCTACGCAATGGGACGCTTTGGCCGCCGCACTGGCCGCGCATCATTTTCCGCCACCGCCCCCCGGTATGTTATTTCCCGAACATCAGTGGAAAGACTTCCCCGAAGCATTGAAAGAACAAATACAACAAATTTTGTTGCCGCAACCGACGTTGATCGCTCCGGCCCCGCAAGTAGCTCAAATGGCTCCTGCGATGGCCCAACCCGTCGCGCAACCACCGGCCCCGTTACTGCCGCCGGTCGTATCGCAACCGCAAACGATCCCGCAACCGCCGCAACCAGCGATTCTACCGCTGCCGACGGCGCCTGTGGATGTCCAAACCCCACAGGCATCCAGCACGTCCGTGCCGGCTCTAGATCGCTATGGTAATCCTATCCGAAGACCCGGCCGGTATGAACATTCAATAAAACGAAAACAACAGCTCCAGGACGAATCGGCATACCGCAAATCTCACAAGACAAAAACATCGGACGAACCGAGTACACGGCGTACGCCCCCACCCAGCACCTCGCGTGCTGAGCGCGGCCGAACGCCCAGCGAGCGCACCACTCGACGCCGTGAACAACGCGATAAACAAAGAACCCGCGAAGAAGCCGAACGCTCTTCGCACGCCACATCAACGCCGAAACCCAAGCGCGATTCTTCCAAAACAGCAGCGTCGGCAACGCTACCGCCGCCTGCTCACAAACCAGACACCCATCGTTCACACCACGAGTCTCATTCTCGTGATGACCGTCACCGTACAGAAACGAAACAAACTCCAGCAACCGGCAGGGAAAGCCGCCAACACGAACGCCGCGAGTACGCACCGCCGCATCGTACGCAAAGCGAACAAACCCGTAAGGTGCACACGACAGGTTTTTACGAAGAACACTATCGCCACGGTTTCCGCCGTTCACCTACGCAATTAACCGACTATATTAGCCCATTGCACCGAGACGCCGAAATCCAGCGCCGCCTGGAAGCTCTAAAGAATCCGCCGAAAGATGAATTTAAAGCTCCGCTCCCGCCGCCTCCTATGGACGTGGAGCCCGCAACACCCTCGACTAGGCCTACGGTAATGTCGCAGCCGCCTACGGCTCCGACAACTGCCATTACGACCTCAGTAACCCACACCACGTCGCTGCCACCTACGGCCCCGACGTCGGCTCTGGTTACTGCGGTCAAACAGCCGCAAATGATCATCGCCACCAAACCGGTTCTTGGAGCTCCGTTGCCACCAAGTTCCGCACCAGCCATCAAGCCCCGGTTGCCTAGCGAGGCTATGCACTTGCCGAATTACACGCGATTTCGTACTACCGATCAGCCGCATGCCGTTACGATTGTCACACCGGGTTATCCGCCACATATTGACCCGGCCATCGAATTCTTCTCACCACGCACGATGCACGAAATGGTGCTGATCAATTTTTTCGGGCGCCTTCGCATTCACATCACCATGCCCGTGCACATACGCGCCACGAACGCTCCGCTGGCACTGTACCAATATTTCCGCGACCACTACCGCCCCTCATACGTAGAACAGCAACCCCCGATCTCGCACGCCGTTGCCACAGTGATATTGAAATGGGTCGCCGGTCTTTGGGCCGAGGAGCTCGGCGTCGTTGACGCCGTTCACACCGCCCACTTGACTCTTTTCCTTTACGAAGCCCGCGGCCTGGATAATCCTTCGTGCCTGCTCCAAGCCTATAACACCGCTGTCGGACTCATCGACAGCTGGATGGCTTATCCGAGCTACGCACCGTTTCCACAGCCGCCCGAAATCGCCAACATCCGAAGAATTTATTTGCAATACCACAGCGAGACGGATCGCCCCGCACCCCTGCTGCGTCGGCACGACTTTTCTGCCCGGTGGAATCTTTTGCCACCGCGACCGTTGCCGCCAACAGGGACGCCGTCCGACAAACCGTCGTTAATTGCCACTCAGTTGCCAGCACCAGGCGTAAACCCGCTATCGCCGCTTCCTCCTCAAACGTCAACCTCATCGTCGCGCCGCCAGGATACCTCTGACTACGGTCGATCCCGATACTCCCGTAACGTTCGTTTTGATGGTCACGACGACCCGTATGATCCCCACGGCTACCACAACGATCGCTACCGACGAAACAAACGCGACCGCCGCGATCCGCAACGAAATCACCGCTCTGCATCCAATACCCGTTATCGCCGCCGCCATTGAACACGAGCTTTTTGTACAGTAACATTGTTTTTCTTCGTTTTTTGTGTTTCTTAACCTCATTTTGATCCGGTTGTTTCATTTCTAATCTCGTTTTTGCTTTATACTTTTGTACTAGTTTCCAGCGCACGTGCAGCCGACGCTGCAAGCACACAGTAAGTTGACCGCCGGTGGCCCGCTACACGCCCCCACTTGCCCCGTTTTGTCTGTACACTCCGCCGCTGGGCTTATGGTCGCCGCCCCAAAAATCGGCTCAAACTACCCCAACAACTCCACCGGCCCCACTGTGTGACACCGAAGAATCTTCGGCAACCCCGGCGACGGCCTGTAGTGGCGGAGCCCTTCCCCTTGCATGTTCTTTTCGGTATTTCTCGACAATCGCTTAGGGCGATCTACTGCAAGGGGGGAGGGGTGTTGTAGTGTGTTTTCCGCCGATTTTTTATTGTTTTGTCAAAACGCGTCACAGGCCCGCAGGTGGCAAGTGGAGAGAGCAACGCGGACCACCAGTGGCCATCTTACTGTAGCGCACGTCGGTACGCGTGCGCTGGTCTCTCTCTTCACTTATTCGTTAACGTATATTTTACGTGTGTTTTATTTTTCTTTACTAGTTGTGTGCCCCGCCGGCCACCACTAGTATATATTAGCGGCCTCCCACCACGCCTTTTTCGTCTTTGCTCGCCCGTGCGTGGGAGTTGATATATCATTGTTACTTTTATTTTCGCCTCGCCCGTCGCGTTTTGTCACGTAAGTTTTCGTACGTTTATTGTATAGTAATAAATAGGTAGGAAAGCCCTTTCATTTTTAGTTAGTGAGAAAGAAGGGAGACAATTAAAGAAACTAGGCTTTCTTTAATTGTTGGGGTAATTATTGTCGGGGTTTAAGTACTAGTAATTAGGTTATCGGGTAAACGTGGGCATGGGACGCACGTACATTAAGGACGCAACCTCGGAATCCCAATCCTGCTCACGCCGCATCATCTCCGCCCCGACACAAACCAAGATACAACATGACTTGGATGAGCAACATCAAGTCTATGGGTTCAGAGGAAAATGCACGATGGCACCTTTTGCACATCGTCACATTGTCCCCCAGAGAAATGTGACACCCTCGTCACAACATCCCTCCCCCTGCTGAGGTAGGCAAGGGGCCCCCTGGTACAGTCACCATGTAATGGTTCTCACACACTGGGTTGTAGCTTCTCTACCACCAACTGCACAGCCCTGCATCATCTGTTGCGACTGCAGCAGTGCCCATCACAATAATCTAGGTCTGGGCCCGTGACTTAGATGAGCAACATCAAGTCTACATGTTCAGAGCAAAATGCAGGATGGTATCTTTTGCACATCGTCACACAATGAACCATTTACAATCATGTAGATCAAGCTGAAATATTGCTCAAAAACGAGACTAGATGCTTGATGACAGAATAAGAAAGCAGATAAGAGTGTGGGAATGATTACACTTTAAGGCATAAAAATTGGCAAAAAATTCGACTTTTTTGCCTGATGTTCTGCGCAAATGTAGAATTTTTCATTGAAAGTCAATTTGCAAGTATAAAAATGTGATAGCAGACAATTCAGACCAGGATGAAGAATCAGAGATCCATTTCCTTGGATCCATGCTGCATTGCCATTGTTTCTGAAAAAAATTTACATATTGAAACATAAATATTCAAAACGATATCATAGACACTCATAGCAATTCCCATAGTATGACCCGATCCTCAAATGATAACACTTGTACAAGTTTTGAGTGAAAGGGTCACATTAGGGACGTTTCATTCATGTATCAGTTAGGAATTTTGGATGCTGCTAATTTAAATGCTGCATGAAAAAAATACAATATATTTAATGTGATCATGCATTAAACGAATCAAAATCAAACAACAGTTTAAAATTGTAACAAAACTATAGCATACAGACAAAATCAGAGTTTTCAGTGTCAATAATTGAAGTAACATATTGATATTGAACATACACTGATGTAATATTAATATGCTTCATAAAAAATTAAGCTCAGGTTTTAAAAAATATCTATCCCAATAAGTTAGTAGTTGCTACAGATGTTGTTATTTAGTTTCTAATATTGTTGTTGTCACTAAAATGGTACAAATAATGAGATAGAGGGCATATTATTGGAGGAATATTTACCTATATATAAACTGAATCCAAATTCCTGGACAAATGTATTTTAAAGGTTTCCAGAAAAAAAATCTGAAAATTCTATAAGATTGCAACAGTGTGCCAAATAGACGGATTTTCTAATCTGCAGTATGTGACAATTGAAGACATCATTGATCCACCATGTGGTGCTTTGAGAGCATACATGTACATGGAGGGAGGTTTGAGGGTTTGGACCCCTAGCAGACTCTTGCTGAGCCCCAGCAGATTTGACTCCCCCAGCAATGATTGAGAAGATGGCGAAGGAAAATGGGCAAGAGAGAAGAGAAAGTCATGATGAAAAGGGGGATGATTCTGCGGTTTAACACTTTTTCTAAACAAAGCATACTTGATTCCAAAAAAGTAACATTAAAACTTCAAAAAGTGCAGTCTAAGCAAATAATTTCATATATCTGACTAATGTAGGTCATTGTCAAAAATGAAGAAAAATTTTGTATTCTGCCCCCTAACCTGGCTGACCCTAAGCAGAATTTCTATACTGTGCATGTATGTTTCAGAGTTCAACGTTTTTGATGTCAGTCATGGCGAAAACCTAAAAATTCAACCAATTACATCACTGGACTCAAAGTTATTCTACCTACTGTTCATATGAAGAATAAGCACTATGATTAGCACAAAATTAAATCACCTACTCCTTACTCCTAATAAAGACACAATCAGTTTTTTTAGCGCGACTTCCATTTGGGTTCCTGCTATTGAAAAAATATTTCATTAGCACAGTTAGCATAGTTGGCAAATGCTACTTTGTTGGTGTCATATGTGAGCTTATCAATTGTTCTCATATCACGCATTGTAACATTTTTATTATCTGTGCATCAAATTTCATCAGCTATCAGCTTTACATTTTCCCTCAACTGAATGACTTTACAATAAAATCTCTGCAATCTTTTTCTAACCACCTTTTGTGTAGAAAATAGGACAATAATTCTGCTGAAATCTTGTGATTACATTTAAAATCGGATGCTGTAACTTTCAGTTTATTTTTCAGCATTATTTAAGTGTCTATTAATTTGGCAGTTATGCTGCAAGGCCCCCAAGTAGCTCTGATTTGAGTGCAACCAATTCCGTTTTTGCCCACAAGCAAGAGTCTCGAAATTTTCTTTTTGTCTGGTAGAAAATGCTTACAAGAATCGATTGAAAAAAACTGGTATGTTTCCAAGTCTAAACGTTGAACCAGTGTTTTTTTGTGCAGGGACACTTGTGTTGGAATGATACAGTCACCAATATTGTAATGTAAGATGGAATGTAAACCGTGGCTTCAGTTCTCAGGGGATCCCTGACTTAGTTCTAACCCAGACGCTAACCAGGCGAGAAGGAGATGAGAGGCAGTGAGTGCTCAGAGACCAATGTGGAACGGGATGATTATTATTAAACAAAATAAATTGCAGGTTAGAAATACAAAATGCCATGATGGAACATCTTTGTTCATTCATTATTTTATGATGCCAAAAAAAGTATAGCACAAACCGTTTTAAAAGATTTGTTTACCTAATGAGAAGTGAACCTACTTTAGCAACAAAGAACTTTGGAGATGAAATGATGATAAATAGAGGACCAAAAGTCAGAGGAATTGACCCTCTGACATTTGTGCCAATTGGCACAAGGGACCAAAAAAATTTGTGGGAATGGCACAAAAAAAATTTTTCTCAGTAGAAACATACTGAAAACTTCAAAAAAGTTGTATGCCAAAAGTTTCATAGAAACATAATCAAAGCTACATTCACAGCAGCAATTTAATTAAAAATTGTGCCTACCTAATTTTTATCTTAGCACATCAGTGGGCTAAAGAAAAATAACCAAGAAAACGGTTTACAATTCAAATCAAAATGGAATGCTGGGAGAATTCAAATGTTTCCATAGAATGAATTGGTCAGGAAGTTCATATTTTTCTTTGATTTTTGGGTTAAAATTTCATTCTAGCAAAGATGTAAAGATAGAACTAAGGATGTCTTGATTGCTTTCTCCTAAACCATACTAACTCGAAAGTCGTGTAAGTTTTTAGTCGAAAAATTTTGCCCGTAATTGCCAATTTTTCTATTCAAATCAAACAGTTTCCAATCTAATTGAATGAACAGAGAAAGTTTAGAATTAATATGCATTCATTGTGTTATAATATAGGCATGCGTATACCCTGGCTACCTGGATCCAGTTCTTGTGAGTTCCTATCTGGTTCTACCCCTGATGCTAACCAGGCGAGATATGTGAGAAAGAGAGGACAACTACCTAGCCAAAGACAGTGTAGAACGAGATTATTATTAGGAAAGAACAAAACACAATGCTGGTATAGTAAAACAAACAAACGTGCCAACACAATGTTGAATACCACCAAGGTCTGCACAAAGAGTTGCAGAACCTTGGACCACTCTATGCGAGTTCAACACCACCTCTTCCTGAGGGAAAGCAAACCCGAAAGGCAAAATCAAAATAATGAAGGGCAGAATAAATGGTCAAATTAAGAAAAACACTCACTACTCTCAAAAAGGGGACATTGACTGCACGATGCTAGACTGTGCAGGATGTCCATAAAAAATATAAGAATACTAATAATTGATGACAAAACGTTTTCCGCTCGCTCTGGTGGACGTCACCAAACATCAAACAAACTTTTCGAATAATGAAAAAACATGGCGAGGGACGCCAAATGACAACTAACAATTGCCTATGTAAAACATTCTCATCCATTTTTAGATTTTGTACCAAAAATAATGTGACACAAACCGTTTTGACAGTTTGGTTTACCAAATAAAAAGTGAACTTACTTTAGCAACAAAGAACTCTTGAAAATAAAAATGATAATAATTAGAGGACCAAAGGTCAGAGGAATTGACTCTCTGACAATTGGTCATTGACAGGCCATTAGTTTGCTGCGGTGAAACAAATATACTATTCCACACATTTTACATTTTCAATGGACATAAACAGAGGTAAAAAAGAATGACACCACCCAGTTTTCAGAGGTAAAAAGGGATGATACGACCCAAAACAACAACGATTTTTGCTGCAAATATCACACAGTAATCAACTTTTGTTGCATAATTTCTTCTGTAGGGGCTGCCTTTTTTGGAAAATGGAAAGAAGTGCAGAAACGGTACAATGATTATGTGAAAGGCTTCTTAAAATCAAATTGTTTGCAGTATGAAGTTAAAAAAATGTTCAAAGATTTTTAGGACAAGTCAGGAATGCGATTTCATTGTACATACAATCCATTGTTTCTAAAGTGAGACTTGACCGGCAACAAACACGTTCGTCCATTAATACACTATCATGGCTGGCTGCTTTTGAAGTGAACGTCTCACTGTACAGAAAATGAAGCATAGTAATTTCAGTTCGTCGCGAGAAGTTTACAGATTTTGGCAACAGTTTGAAGCATTTCATAATAATCCACAAGTTATTATAATGCATTCTTTGTTGCGCACAAAAGAAGGGTAGGATCTAGATTAATGTTTTAAAGATTATTGATCAGTGGTACATCAAACATAACATGTAGATAATGTGGGAAAATGCTCGATTTGCATAATGAGTACGTTATAAGTAGTGTATATTTGAAATGTTGAAGTACTGGTTAATATGACACGAAGCGTATGTGAAGTATATTGATTTATGTGTGAAGCAGACTGCAAAAGCGGATGAAATAAACAACTACCCCCATTTGTCATTCAGCATTATGTGAAAACCAGATAGAAGGAAATCCGATAAGTAAAATGGAATCAATTTTTAAATAACTGACTGCTAAAGTCAATGAATACACTATGAAATTTGGTGGTGTTAAAATAAATAGTTACCTGCATTTGTCATTTAGCATCATATGAAAAACAGATAGAAGACAATGCGAAAAGTGAAATTTAATCAATTTTTAAATAACTGAATTTTTGCCTCATTCTTTTTACTAAGGTTTTTGACGTATTGTAACATGTAGTAGAGTATAAAGGTTGTCATAAAATGTGAATATCTTCTGAAGAGCAAACATAAAAAGAATATGAAATTAAGAAAGTACAAAATGTGTTTTTGCTGATTAAAGTATCAAGTGAAAAAAATGTAAATGAATAAAATCTAAGTAATGTCGGTTTTAAATTCTTTTGCATAGTAGCAAAAAAATTCTTTCGGATAAGTTATGAATGCATTATTGTGACAACAAGTACCAAACAAAACAAGGTTTTCACAAAAGTTTGTGAAATTTCATTAGATGGTATTTTCAAATAGCTGGAAATCTTTTATTGCAGATAATACTTTGCATAATACAAGACAGTTTCATAATGTGTATGTGCTACAGGAGATTTAAGAGCATATATATATATATATCAAATTGCAAATTTTTTACATAATTACCATTTTATTAATTGAAAAAAAGGTGGCCCCTACAGAAGAAATTGAAAACTACGTGGTATCATTCTTTTTTACCTCTGAATTTGTTCGGGGGCGGCTTTATGTCCATTGAAAATGGAAGATGCTGAAATAAGTCTTTTTTCGACAAACGTGATCATTTAAATTGTGAAAATGTTGTGGATATTTACGTTTTTTGTATAATAAAACTCATTCTTTGTATATGTTATATTCGCAAATATATTTGTTCGACATTAAAAATTCTTTATGTGAAGAAAATAATATGTTAATAATGTTTTTGATCAAAATTTTCAAGAAAGTGAATCTATTTTCAAGAATTGGAATTGACGGGCATGTAATAGGAAATAGCAGCTAAATTACACAACAAATACATAGCTCTAATGTTTGAAATATTACGATTGTAATAATTTGGCAATTGTTTTATTGACAATTCCATTTTTGGGCAGATGTGCTATATTTTGAATGGTACAACACTTTGTTTCGCACAACTCACAGGTAAACCCATAGTGTTCCTGCAGTATGCACACATTTGAAATTTGTGCTGAGTATAGCTACGGTGTGCATCAGCTTAAAAGTACACTACAGTCTGGTTAAGTCAGAAATTACACGTAAAGTATGCCTACGGTGTCCACAAGTTCGAAATTACATGCAAAACCTACAGAATACACAACTTCGAAATTACTGATAAAATGCGCCTAGAATATGCTGAAGTTCGAATTTTCGCATAAATTATGGCTACAGCATGAAAAAGTTCAAGTTTACACGAAAGTATGGCTATAGTATACGCAAATTTGAATTTATAGGTAAACTATGCCTACAGTACACACAAAATCGAATTTACATGTAAAGTATCCCTAGAGTATGCACAAGTTTGAATTCACACATATAGTACGCCTACAGTAAGAACAAGTAATTTACATGTTAACTATGTCTACCGTAAGAAAAGTTAGAATTTACATGAACAGAATTCATACAGTACGAACAAGTTCGAATTTACACGCAAAGTTTGCCTACAGTAAGAGAAGTTCAAATTTACGTGTGTACAGTATGCGTACAATAAGAACAAGTTCGAATTTACATGCAAGATATGGCTACAGCACAAACAAGTTCGAATTCACACGCAAAGCATGCCTACAGTAAGAAAAGTTCGAATTTACATGTATACAGTATGCCTACAATAAGAACAAGTTCGAATTTACATGCAATATATGCCTACAGTGAGAAACATTCAAATTTACACGCAAAGTATGCCTACAGTATGATCATATCTGAAATTATGTTGCATCAGTGTGAATTACATTTTTATATTTTATTGCTACGTTTTTTATATATATTATAGTAGGGTTTTCTATCGCAACTATATATCTCGAACAGACAAGCTGTAGCTAAAGTTCAGTCATTATTTAATGTAATAAGACACGTATATACGATGTTTCATTAAGTTCATTATCAGACACCCTGTGCGCCTTGAACCATTGTAAGACTTTAGAGTTGGTCCACTAAAGAGTTAAATGCTATTTCCACCAGGAAAAAAAGGGGCCAGGGGCTGGCAAGCTAAACTCAATATGTTTGATGTGAGGCTTTCTTAAAAGTTGATATGATAATATTTTTAAAACACAAGACAGATGCTTAAAAAGCAGATACAAGTAATGTTTCACAAAAAGTCTATCCAAGACATGCACTCAAAAAGCAGAGACAAGGTTTCGTTTCTTCCCCAAAAAATTTCCTCTTAAGAAAAACATATACACGCCCCAAAAATTTTAGGAAATACTTAAACTTTCGGCATAATTTGAAGAAAACTAAAAGAACTGAATAGGTACTGTAGATTGGCAAAACAATGACGGACTACACGTGAGAATGTCAACCATACCAACCAGCGCTGTCCATGAGCTCAAAATGTTGTGATTTGACGAATGCATTACATGGAAGCAGCTATATTTTCCAGTTTCGCCAGACAAAAGTACATGGCATACTTTATATGAAAGTATGTAACTGGAAATTTGTGGCTTACTGACTTTAATGCACGATAATGCCACTGCCTTTGTCTCGTAGACGTTTTTGTTAGTTCAGGCATCTTGATGCGCAAGTTAAACAATTCACTTTTGATGTTGGTGAGGCAAAAGATTTACTGTCGCAAAAATTGATTGTTCGTTGTTCTCTATTTCGATTTTTTTCATCATGTTCATATTCCTTCATCACTTTCTGTTTCTCTCACCGACTTTGGCTGTTCGAATAGACCTAGTAACATGAGCGAAATGGGGACAAGGTCGTCTTATCTACTATTCAATGTCGACAGGAGAAGTAAGTTTAATTTTGGCTGACTTCTTGTTCTGCTCTCGAAATTCGTGAAACACAACAACGGAACATTGAATACAAACAAAACAACAAAAAACCAGACCAACATTACTCTTAAGATCGAAGTAATTCTTATAATGATGTAAATTGTAGTTATTTTATATTGTTGTAGTATCCACTAATTGTTCAGAAATTTTGAATGCGCGTATATGTTTTTTAAAGGAAATTTTTTGTGGAAGAAACGAAACCTTGTCTCTGCTATTTGAATACATGCCTTGGATTGACTTTTTGTGAAACATTACTTGTATCTGCCTTTTAAGCATCTGTCTTGTGTTTTAAAAAGATTATCATATCAACTTTTTAGAAAGTCTTACATCAAACATATTCGGTTTAGCTTGCCAGTCCTTGGCATTTTTTCCTGGTATCTGATTTTTAAGTATTCGAAGAATCATGCCATTAATTTGCAGACGTCAGATCACACTGAAGACAATATCTAGCAACTGACCTGCATAGAATTTCATCAAAAGCAACTATTGATCGACTACTTCTTATGCTTCCTCATCAACTTGATCCGATCTGGATCAAAATTTTGCAGACATCAGTTCGCATTGAAAACAATACCCAGCAACTGCTCTGCATCGAATTTCATCAAACAACCATTGATTTGCTAATTCTCATACTTCCTGATCAACTTGATCCAATCCAGATCAAAAAAATGCAGACGTCAAATCACACTGAAAGCAATACCCAGCAACTGCTTTGCATCGAACTTCATCAAAAATAACTGTTAATCTACAAATTTTCTACTTTCGGATCCACTTGATCTGATCCAGATAAAAAAAATTTTCGAACATCAGATCACACTGAAAACACTACCCAGCAACTGCTCTGCATCGAATTTCATCGAAAACAACTGTTGATCTACTAATTTTTATACTTCCTGATCAACTTGATCTGATCTGGATCAAAAACTTGCAGACATCAGATCATATTGAAAACAAAACAACTGCTCTTCATCGAATTTTTATACTTCCGGATCCACTTGATGTGATCCAGACAAAAAATTTGCAGACATTAGATCACACTGAAAACAATACCCAGCAGGTTATCTGCATCGAATTTCATTACAAACAACTCTTGATGTACCAACTTTTATACTTCCTGATCAACTTGATCCGATCTGAATCAAAAATTTGCAGAAACATCAGATCACACTGAAAGCAATATTGCTCTGCATCGAATTTCATCGAAAACAACAATTGATCTATGACTTTTTACTTCCGGATCAACTTGATCTGATCTAGATCAAAATTTTGCAGACATCAGTTCGCATTGAAAACAATACCCAGCAACTGCTCTGCATCGAATTTCATCAAACAACCATTGATTTGCTAATTCTCATACTTCCTGATCAACTTGATCCAATCCAGATCAAAAAATTGCAGACGTCAAATCACACTGAAAACAATACAAAGCAACTGCTTTGCGTCGAACTTCATCAAAAATAACTGTTAATCTACTAATTTTTTATTTCCGGATCAACTTGATCTGCTCTGCATTAGATCAACAAACTTCAAGTATCATGCACAAAAAACCCTGAAACATCATCTAACATATAAATCAATCATTATTTTATTACAGGAATCATAACCAAGTCGTTTGATAAATACATAACATGCCAAGGCCAATTCTTTTTGTTATGTAAATTAAGTTTAATTCAAATTTTCCACTTCCGGTGACCTTTTTCGAAAAATGAAAAAACTTTTCAAGGAATTTCCGGTACATCCAGATCAATCGGAATTGGTTTCGGAAGCTGAAGTTGAAAAAAAATTTTTTGTCTGTTTTTTGGATGGTGTAAGGTCACTTTACACCATCATAATCCTGTTGTAGAATGTGCATTTGAGTTTTTTATTCTTCATCCAACAAAAAACGAATTATGTTCCTGGCCTTATTCTTCCCTGAGATATTCATACGATCATCAAAAAGTCATCTTTACACCATATTACAACGAGGAATGATTTTTTCCAAAAATCCCAAAATGTGCTTTGCATTTAGGTCCTTACCATCACATTGAACACCAAAAACCGCTAATCCGTTCTAATAGCCGCTAATTGGGGGGGGGGGGGAGTGCGCCCATTTTTTGACCACATTTTACACTACAGTATACGGTACAGTTTCCGGATCGTGCTTTACTTTACACTGTTGGATAGAGGAGATCGGCTTACATATGTTTCCCAAATTTCAGCCCCTGGTGTGTCTTGGTTCCCTAGAAAAACAATCTCATAGTCAAGAGGGGTGATGCACCAAGGACAAACATATAGTAAAAGGACTGTCGTGCTTTCTACGATTATCACGAGTTACAACACAGGGGTATAGGGAAAAGGCAACTGCCAGAATTGTTGTCATTAACGCCTATGCTTAACTGTGTCAGGGATCAAGTTGCGTTCAGATATTTCGATCTGGTTCAGTCAAAATTTACATTTGAATGAAACAAAAAAAACTGTGTTTGCATTTTTAAACGCTCTATCCAGCGGATCTTGTTCAAACTCGATATCTTAATTCGTTCCGTTGCCAGATCAATTTTTTGAGCAAAAATCGCTAAAAAAGCATGTTTTTTCACTTTTTTTAAACACTAAACCGTTACACAAGTTTGTTTCAAGTGATCGGACTAGCACGACATATGCTCCTACATGTAAGCTACCTATGACACTTTACGGCATGAAAAACGGTTGATCCGTTCGATCTCCAGACACTGTTGAACATTTGCCTTATATGTTAATGTACAGGGAAAAACTTCATCATGCTAATTAAAACGCAACCAATTAAAATAAAAAGAATTTTCAAAAAACCCATTTCAGATTATGTGGAAACATATTGAGGAAACATACTAAAGAGTTCCAATGCTGAGTGAAAGTTTTTTCTTTCGGGGGGGGGGGGGGGGGTCACACACTGCTGTGTGCTTCGGGATTCCAATATTGTAATGGAGTAAATTGGGCCCAATTGTAAAACGTTGTCACTTGCAAAGAAAGATCGGTAAGTTGATAGCAAGAGATGAGCAAGATCGCGTCAAGATGAATGAAGAGGCGTGGCTACTTGTAGCCGAAAAGATGATGAAGTCATTGTTGTTTTTGTTTTATTGCTCTGTGCACATTGTGAAATTTGTCAGAGGGAGCAGTGTGTATATTTTTATACGTGTTAATAAAGTGAAAACCCAACTGTGTGTTCTAGCATGAGTCAAGCTATTTGGAAAATAGTTTGAGTATTTTGGTTCCATTGTTAAAAGGGTAAGTTAGTGCATTCTGAGTTTCAGCATCCAAAAACCTTAAACAATTAAGGGAAGTTCCATGGAATCATGACACAGCACTTTCTACAAGCCAGTCATTCTCCTGCATTTATTATCATTACGTAATTTCCATTAGACACTCTGAGTGTCCTGAGTTTCCTGCATTCGGCACATGTTAATTTCTTCATTGGGTACATGTAAATATATGACAAATTGGTGACCCAACCAGTTCGTTTAAAGGTTGAGGAAAGGCCGAAATTTGGGAAAATCGAAAATTCCGTAATAATATTCACATAGCGCCGAAAAATGCAAGAAAATCGTTCATGTCGTTCTACTGCTATGGGCTACAAAAAGGGCTTTTACAAAAAAATTAGCGAACCCCAAAGGCAAAATTTCGAAAATTTATATTATTTTAAGGATTTGCCTGCCACACAGCAAACCTTAAATGCATTGTTTGATGAAATTGTTAATAATAATAATTTCGACCTTCTGCAAACTTCTGCAGTGTGAAAAGTGAGAAAAACATCTCAATCTCTTTCGCCGAAAATCACTGAGAATTTGATGCAAAACTATAAATTAAATTTTCTAAAACCATAAATAAAACTAAAAAAACCGAAACTTAAAGGAACCAATGCTCAAAAATTATTTGATAATGATGCATATATTGAAATAATGCAAAAATGTGACACTGAAATGATAAATTTTTGAGGCGATGCTGTTAACACATTAAATGAAATTGTCATGCTAGTGAGGCAACAGTGAAAACTTTTAGAAGAATATAAAATCGAAATCAAAGAGATAAAAGCTCAGAAAAAAGAATTGATGAAAAATAAAGTTCCCAAACTGAAAATATTGCGGAACTTACAAGCACGATTTTCTATGCTTACTTTCCAAAATCGTCAAAAAATCAAAATATTGGTAGTGAAAAGAAAAATCAAATTAGTTTTAAACAATTCGAAGAAGATGAAGATGATCTTGTTATTACAAGTCGAAATTCTAGCCAAAATTCTATTCAAAATATGTCTAATATGCTATTCCATTTTCCATCTATTCCACCTTCTCAGGTGATAAGATCTTTTGCTAATGATTGGACAAGAATTAAAACTATTTGCACGCCACAAAAATTAGACCATTCAATCCAAAATTAACAGGTTTTAAAATTTTTCATTGCATTAGAAAACGACTTTGGACTCGACTCTTCCAAATATGTTGAATTACATACCTAAGATTGACTTGGGATGGTGCTCTAAACACAATGAGAGATATCTGATCCTATGAAGAAGTGAAACAGATTTTGATGTGTATGAATGCACAGAAATGTGACCAAGATATGCTCCAATGCGAGCTACAATCTATCGCTTCTTTCAGAACAGAAGATCCATTGGCATTCTTAAACAGAATCAGGACCTACATACACTTGCTGTACTATGACCAAAGTGCTCTATTTCACCATAGCTGGAAATCTACAGAATATCAATTGATGCGAGTAGTTTACAAATAATTACTGACCTAGCGATAGCCATTTCGAGAGTTTAGAAAATTCAAAGAGTGAATAAACAGATAAATGTAAAAGTTGAACAACCTATACTGGTTAACTGGCTAACAAATTTCAAAATCATCCTGAACAACAAAAGCTCTCAACGGCGATTTAGAGAAGATTCAAAACATTGATTTAGACATGATTTGCAATCCTGAATGAGAGACAATGAAATATTGTTAGATTTCATGAAAATCCGAAACTGACGACGAATAATGAATTAGAAGCATAAAATGAATCTTAGAGAAATTTGGGATACGAGAAAATTTGCAAAATAATAATAATTTCAAAACTCAAAGATCTCAATTCTATCAATTTGATAGAGGAACTAGTTCGAACTTCCGAAATAGAGAAAATACTCCCTCTCGGGATTCCTCTCAAAATCGAAATTTTCAACAAAATCAGTCACATGATCAACCTCCCAAATATTGTACGATCATGGTCAATGCAAGCATGATAGTTCACAATGTCATCAATTGAAACCACAGGTTGTACAACCTCGACAACAACAATTTCATTCACAATGGCAAAATAATAATAATTGTTGTCCTCTTTTTCAACAAAATACGCGTAATTACATGCTAAATCAGGACCAATATTTTGACTGAAATAACCTATTCCACCATCATGATAACTGAAACTATCAGAGAGCTGTAGCCAATATTTTTTTATGTAATTCCAAACTGCATAAAGAAGAAATAATCGAAAAACATTATTATTACCAAGTGAATTACTCAACAATTGCAATCTTCGCAACAAATTTCGCCATTAGAAAACAAAACAGTGTCCCAACCACCTAAAACTTTCGTACTGATGAAACCGATGACTAGGTAATTCCATCGCCTAGATTTAATGTTCAGCATCCGAGCAAGGCCCAGCAGCCGCGAGCCACTCGTCTACCTACCTGCTGTACAACAATACATATCGATAATTCGATGAGGGGGTTTAGTTTGGAAGGTTTCTCGAGCTCAAGTGGATTTTTCATTAAGGGTGGTCTCCTTTAAGTGGGCTCTTTGCTAATATCCCCAAGCCAGGCTCACTCAAAAATTTTTGTAGCAAAGTAAAAAAACATGACATCAACATCGGAAAAATGTTCTTAATCTTTAACGTTCCATTATGAAATAGATTTTAATTTAACAGCTGAATGGAATTTTAGGACAAGCCATACAAAATCAGCATGTTATGGAATCTGAGTCACTGGTCAAGAGACTATAGTCCAATTTTTTTCCAGATGAGTTTCGGTGCACGGAAAGACGTTCATGCTAATAATGATCTGACTATTCGGACATTTCTTTTTCTCGAGTTGAGTGTGGCAGTTAGGCGAACAAATTGAGAAAAAAAAGACTTCGGCCTATGATGCAGCTTTGTTATCCGGATTATTTTTCTTTCCGATGCTCATTCGAAAAGTAACGTAGTTCACTGAGGTTGTAGGACAATTCGCCCCCCAGTAATTCGTCCCCAGCAATTCGTCCCTCACAATGCGCCCCTGGTGATTCGCCCCCAGTGCAGTTCGCCCCCGGTCAATTAGCCCACAGCACAATTCGCCCCTGAGCAATTCGCCCCCAGTAATTCGCCCCTGCTACTATACTTACCTGGTTCTAGATTTAAAAGCAACTCCATGATATGTTATGTAATATATCTCCAGATTTTCTTTTTCCAGCCTCATTTCTTGTAACTTTTTATTGGGATCTATGGAGGGCAATTAAGATTATGACAAAGTTTCACAATTATTCTACGTGTAACCCTATCGTGTTCTTCACATCTTTTTTGTGACAATTTTTCGATTTACCAAAAACAAAACACAATAAAAATAGAAAAAAACAAAAGAAAAATATAAAGAAAAAAATCAGAAAAGGAGAATGAGTAAAAAGTAATCAAAAAAATATAGAAGAAGAAACTAAACAAGAAAGATGAAAGACAAAAAAGAGGAATACAAGAAAAAAATTTAACGAAAAACTAACAAAAAACATAAAAAAACAAATGGAGATCGAAGAACATGAATGACTCGTAATTCTGCCTCCGTGTTACAAATTAAAGTTCTGCGTAAATTCTCCCAGTTATTCACGCCATCAGACTAAAATTTGGCACACAAACTTGAAAAATATGAATTTGAAAATTGCCAGTGTTTAGGTTTTTCACAAATTTTTGGTCGAAATTGATAGTTTCAGTCAGATAAACTTTAGCTGCAAGCTTTCATTTTGAACTCGGCCACACATTTTGTTTCAAGTGGAAAAACAACCGGCCACTTCAATTCTGGGAAACTACTGCTCAAACGCCTGTATTGCTGACTGTACGAGTAAAAAAAGCTTATACTCAGTTAGTACTAACCGCACCAGTAAAAAAATCTTATATTCAAAGAAAATTAAAAAAAAATTTTTAGTGGATCTTTATTTGGAACATTGCTGTAGATCTTTTTCCTCTTGTACATAATACTTGCACTCTGCATGTGTTCTTATTGAGTAAAGTTTAGCAGGGTAACTGATTATTAAATTTTCTACCATTTAAAGAGAGAGAGAGGGAGTTATTCAGGGTGACCTGAGCTATTTATAGCCATTATGGTCATGTAAAACTGCGCGTAAAACTTGCATAGATGAAGACACATCGCTTGTTAATTAGAACATAAAATGGGCCAAAGTAGGACGGGCGCCAAAGTGAGATAAGCGCCAAAGTGAGACGGGCACCAAAGTGAGATGGGCGCCAAAGTGAGACACAGCTTGGGCGCCAAGGTGAGACGAGGCGCCAAAGTGAGACAGGCGCCAAAGTGAGATGGGTGTCAAAGTGAGACGGGCGCCGAATTGGGGGCCAATTTCTGGGGAAGAATTGTGTTGGGGGAAAATTGTCCGGGGGCGAACTGCAGTGAGGGCGAATTACCAGGGGCGAAATGTGGGGGACGAATTGCTGGGGGCGAATTGTCCGTATCCCGTTCACTGACAGCATCAAAAACAATTTAATCCAAACAGACTTAACAATAAAAAAATTCTAACTTAAATGCCTCTGAGCTCATATATCATTCACGTTTTCATCGTTGTTTGCAAATATTCATTGGTTGAGAAGCTGGTGGTCTTAAAACATACCGTCTTGTGATGATTAATATAGGTCATTCAAAAGTCGATTCAGCAAGCAAGGGAAAAACAAAGAAAAATTTTTCTCAAGTCAGTTTTTAAATTCTCAAATCAGCTGTAAAATTGATTCTCTGCTAGTACCTGAGTGCACATACGCATTATCTGTTATTCATGACATTGGTCACATGTGTTTAATGATCGAAGACATTGCAATAAATGATGAAAACCCAACAACAGGAAAATCGAAATGCTATAAAAAAATAAAATTTATTTTTGAAATTTGAATGGTAAGAAAATTCATTTTAGGTCACCCTGGGCAAAGGCGCATTGGCTGTTTTGTTCATAGAAAACCACAGGAGAGTTTACATTTACACACAGATACAGTACCATTATTTTATAGTTAGTTATTATTTTCTTATACTGCAACTTTTTTTGGCTTAGAGTAAAAGGCATTTTATTTGTGGAATAGTGCAGCATGTTCTGCCTCGCCTGCAAATCTTTATTTCATTGAAATTTTCATATCACATCATTTTTGTACCTGTAAACTCGTCATTTTCAGCAATCTGCTGGCTAGCAAATTACTAGCCTCTCATTATTCAAAAGAATATGTGCATCCGTTTAATTGTAATAATTTCATTACTCATTAATATCATAATAATTGCACAACAAATCATTAATATCACAAAAGGAAAAATTATCAATTGACATTTTCTATTAGTGCATGATATGCAACCCTCATTCATTCACCTGGAAAAAAGAAAATATCAGCATTCTTCTTCGAAGAGACTGAAAATATCGATATTATACCAAAAACGCCACACGGCAAAAAGCGAAATTATGTTTGCTGACCCGGAATTTTAATCACTTAAAAGTGAAACAAGACTCCTGATTGATTAGTCTTTTAAATGGATAGTACAAGCCTTTTCCTAAAAAGTTCTGACATAAAAAATTATCAAACCTACAAGTTGAACATATATACGCCCCAGTTATTTTTAAACTTTACTTTTATGTCTCTATTAATTGTATTTTCTTGTCGATGTGTAACGCCCAGTTTTTAGCTATACTTTTACTTGGTCCCAAAACGATTAAGCTTGCTCATGGTCCACGGGGACGTGGTGATACGAACAATGGCGATAGTGACAACAAAATAATAAACCAACGATTCGTCGATGGTTGCTTCTGCATCAATGTACAATTACAATAAAAACGCTTCCGGCTTTAACACTAGTCTCACATAAAACACAACACGATTAAAATATGACAAATTCACGCTTCTCTTTGCTTTATATACCACTTCCACTTTGGCCACTCCCTTGATTTGTGGGGGGTCCGCTTCCAAATTCGTTTCAACCAATCGTCGCTTCTTGCTTCTTTCGCTTCTGTATACTTTACGCTTACTTAACCATGCCTCCAATGCTTTTCTTGTATCGTATGCTTTCCATGCTTCTATTACACTTGCTTCCCTGCTTACGATGGACTTAACCACGCCTATTTGCTTCCGTATATGATTCCATATTTATTGCGCATGTGTATACATGCTTTTGTAGGGACCGCGGCTACTGTTCCACTTGAGACTGGTGTCTGGGTTGGGGCTTCTACTTTCTATTACAAACAGGTGTATTTACGGTTTTTGGGGAGAATTAATATAGCTATGGAATGTGTATTTTTATGTGGATTCTGGGGGCCAGGTGCTGATGTGCAAATTAATTAGAGCGTTTTTAATTGGGTCAATAATGGCTACTGGGGTGTGGGATGATCAAAACAGAACACTTGAAATAAAATTTATAGGGATGTCGACATGTGAAATCCAGACATCCTTGAGACCATAGATTATAAAATGAATTTGTACGTAACGATAAATAACACATAGTGTACATTATGTATTTACAACAATGCGCTAGCATCTACATTACAGATGTCACATTTCCACCAGAGTTGATTTTTTCTTCGGCAATGATTTCAAAGACAACTGTATTACCTTTATTTACCACGTTTGAATAATTTAAATGCAAATGAATGATCATGACAAATAATAGTGGAACTTATATTTGTGCTTGTTCAATAACAATATAAGAATCTATGCACTCAGGTTAATATATAGAGTAACATACTAGAGTAATGGGGCACTTGAATACCAATACAAGACATTTAAAGTGGCAAACTAACTATACATTCCAACATTTCTAAAAGATATGTTATAGCATCAGCATACTTACTTGGAGTTTATCAGTTTGGTTTCCATCGATCTTTCTAATGCTCTTATCACAGCAAGTTTTTGTTGAAGATTTTCATTTAAAACAAAAGGCTTTGGTATAGGATTATATTTGTCATCAAACATGCATGGCTCATTGTAGTCAAGTCAATTATGATGGAACTTTGTCCACTCAATGAGGCTGCTGAGAACTGAACTAGTAATGTTTTTTACAATACTATTACTGTAAAAAAATTATTTGGCATGACTGAATATTTGCAATTATACTTGCGTGCAGCATTTTAAGCAAGCCCTAACTGGGCGCATATATGTTCAACTTGTAAGTTTGATAATTTTTTAAGTCAGAATTTTTTAGGAAAAGGTTTGTACCATCCTTTTAAGTGGCTATTCATTCGGGAGTCTTGTTTCATACTTTTGAGTGATTGAAAATCTGGGTCAGCAAACATATTCTCACTTTTAATCTGTTTGTATGACTGTATGAACTCTTGACTAAACTTGATAACACTTTTAAAAATAATTTCTGTCTGGTGTGAGAAATGTCCAAAAAAAATTTCACACGGCTAGAAAAATATTCGCTCTGTGTAGAAAAAGCTGAGCAAATGACCAGCACTGCAGCGCGATGCACTGGATTTTGAGATATCAACTTTCCATAGCACACAAATTGTATCACGATTTTAACTCCCTTTTTTTTCATTGAATAAGAACCATGTTCAAAATATTTTTACCCATTTCCAACTTTTTTCCTAACAAATTGCCTTCAATTCCATCAAATTCTTATTGCCGCGGTGTAGTGTTCGCATGCTGCGTGGTAATTGACCAAACAATGTTTACCTTATTTCATTTTTTTTCGGTTACAAGTGTAACATACATCCTGAAGCATTAATGTAAATACAAATTGTACAGTATGTGATATTCATTTTTAAATATAAATTAATATTATAATCTATCCTCTCAAGGGTGTCTGGAATTCACACCCAAATATTCCCATAAATTTATGTGAAGCACTTTGTTTTGATCATCCCACACCCCATTGACCCAATTAAAGACGGACATAATTATTTCCACATTGGCACCTGGCCCTCGTAAGGCACATGAGAATATACATTCCATAAGTACAATAATTCCCCCGAGACGCGTAAACACACCTGCCCATGTAGAAAGTACAGAAATCCCGACCCAGACAGAAGATTTAGGAGGAATGCATGGAAAACCGTAAAATACATGAAAAACTAAAAAACATAGGCGGCAAAGCATACTGTAGGTTAAAAGGCATGTAAGCCTGGAAATTAGGAGTAAATTAAAGCAAGAGGCGTGGCGAAAGAAGCATACAGTAGGCGGAAACAGGTAAGCGAAGCAGCAATTGGTTAGGCGAGCGGACAGAAGCGGACCTCCCACGATGGGAGGGCATGGATCAAAGAAGTGATATAAAAGACAAGAAAAGGGGAAAAAAGACAGATTTTATGTAGATTTCTATCGAGATTTTAATATATTTTATGCAAGTGTGAAACGTGGTATAATTTGCAAGCATTCGTTGTGTATTATCGACGACAAAAGCGATCGTCGACTTTATTTATTGTTATATAATTGTCGTGCCCCCCTTTATCACCGTTGTCCCCCATCGCCGTTTTTAGATCAAGTAAAAGTATTGTAGAATCCAGGCTGAGAACCAACCAATATCAAATCTGGTCATTACATATTTTTGGTGATCGTACCCCATCGTTAACCACTGGAACTCCCTGCCCCATTAAGGTGCATCCTTTATCCAGGCATCCCTAAGCATTAATCGCACACGGTAATAATCGTCTCCTACAGTAGGACCACTATTCGTAAAAACACAAACGGAAAATGACCCACCATACATGAGACCACTTAGGAGAAATTGTAAGAGAGCAAATCAACGAACTTTTTGCAGAAAATTTTCGAACTTTACACACACAATTGAGCAAAAACACTGTGAATCCCACCTTGATAGACGATTTAAGAAGGGCCAACATCCGTAACAATATGGCGAACAATTTTTATGCCAAACCTACAGTGTTTATGGGTGGAGTAACCCAACATTTTGGCGAATGGAGCAAATGACTAGAGCAGTTTATGATACTACAAGGCATGAAAGATACAGACGGGCAATTAAAATTAGCATGTTTTGAAATTCATTTGGGTGGCGCAGCATTAGCAAAATTTAAAAGTTTAGAAAATTCTGAAAACCCACCCCAAACGTATGAACAGTATAAAACTGCCTTACAAGCATGTTTCCCCGACCACAGAGACACCGATTTACACCAACATTTTTTGCGCAAATGGAAACAAAAAAGATCGAAAACTGTAACTGAATTTTTGTTTGACCTCGAGCATTTAGCAACCCTTGCTTACCCTAATTTCAATTCAGAGGCACGAGAAATGATAATCAAACCCCTTTTCATGGAAGGCATGCAGACCGAAATTAGAGAGGCAATCAAGTACAAACGATTCACCTTCCTAACAGACATGTCTGATGAAGCAGCTTATGTTGAGCAACAAATTTTCAGAAACAGATTGAAATCTAGCCCCATACCCCTCATATCCCCTGAATCAGAACCCATTCTTTCATTAGGCAATTACACTGAACAGCAGGGAATATTACATAAGTTGGAACAACAAGTCACAGAGTTGCAATTGCAAATAATGCGAAATTCCCAAACCCAACCCCAGCATAACAGTAATTTGAGACAGATCACATGTTTTCAATGCAATCAAGTCGGGCATTTCGCCAGAAATTGTAATTCGCCAGGTACTAAAAAGTCATGCGAAATTTGCTTTAGGAGTAATCACATGACTCGAGACTGTAAAAGCAAATGCATTCACTGTTATCAGACAGGTCACAGATCCAGCCATTGCATATCCAAAAGCTACTCAAATGTAGAGTGTTTTCTTTGTAAGCAGAAAGGTCACACGAGTAGATATTACCCCAACCAAATGACCCCTAACGTCCAAAATTGCATTGAAGAGAGACTACCCCCACCACAAATGAACATTGATGTCCCAGCCCTGTACTCCACATTGCCAACTGTTCGGCATCGACCTCAACATACTTTAAATACTGTTCTGCCCACCAGTCATAAGCAGTTTGACCCCCAGTATGTCCTTGACATACCCCTTCCTGATAGGGGCAGCACTTCAAAAGTTACATCCCCAAAAAGCAGTGACATGTTGAAATCAAAACTTCCTCAGCCAGAAAACAATAAAATTGCACAGAAACATAAACAGCCTGGAACCAGTCAGACATCCAAATCTGAACCAGCATACAAAAAGGAACGCCCAATGTTTTCACAATTGCAGGGCCTCCCCACAGACCCCTACACATTCCCCAGGCGACAAACTCTTCTTCCTACCCCCAAAACTCGAGAAAATCGTAAAATTCATTTTGCACCTAGAATTTTTCAGAGTAAAAGTAGTGGTATCTGCAGTTCTAGCTCAAAAGACCTCAGCAAGCCCCAAATCCCCCATCCTGATACATGCATCGACCCTGTTTCTTGTCCCTTCCCAGCGACAGACCCCAACACATTCCCCAGGCGAAAAACTTCTCTTCCTACCCCCAAAGCACAGAAAAATCGTAAAATTCATTTTGCAGCTAGCATTTCCCAGAGTAAAAGTAGTGGTATCTGCAGTTCTAGCTCAAACGACGTCAGCCCCCAAATCCCCCATCCTGATACATGCATCGCCCCTGTTTCTTGTCCCAACCACCCAATCTCATTTTCCCACCCAAAACAAACAGAAACGTCTTCATACATTCACATGGGTAAAAGGCACAATAGATTTGACCAAGAGTGACCAGAATGAAACAGAAAAAGCTGAGTTAATCAATTTCCTATCCAAATATCAGCCCCTTCACACTGAGTCGAAAACACATGTGAGTCGCAGGCCACTTGTCTCCCACAGCATTGGTACAAGTAATTATAAACACAGACACAGACCCCCTTTTCGAAAACCACCAAAAGCAAAACAAAGCATCAAACAAAAAGTTGAGCAACTTAAGAAAGCTGATGTTATCAGTCCAAGCACTTCACCTTCATGTAAAACAGGCGGGTCAATCGTTCAGACAAATTCCCCATTTCCCCTATCCCTCCAAGTCTTCGACCCCAAAGCCCTCTCTCCCTCGACCCCCTTGAACGAGGACGTTCAACTTCGGAAGGAGGGAAATGTAACGTACATGCTGAAGCATTAATGTAAATACAAATTGTACAGTATGTGATATTCATTTTTAAATATAAATTAATATTATAATCTATCGTCTCAAGGGTGTCTGGAATTCACACCCAAATATTCCCATAAATTTACATGAAGTACTTTGTTTTGATAATCCCACACCCCATTGACCCAATTAAAGACAGACATAATTATTTCCACATTGGCACCTGGCCTTCGTAATGCACATGAGAATATACATTCCGTAAGTACAATAATTCCCCCCAGACGCGTAAACACACCTGCCCATGTAGACGTACAGAAATCCCGACCCAGACAGAAGATTTAGGAGGAATGCATGGAAAACCGTAAAATATATGAAAAACTAAAAAACATAGGCGGCAAAGCATACTGTAGGTTAAAAGGCATGTAAGCGTGGAAATTAGGAGTAAATTAAAGCAAGAGGCATGGCGAAAGAAGCATACAGTAGGCGGAAACAGGTAAGCGAAGCAGCAATTGGTTAGGCGAGCGGACGGAAGCAGACCTCCCACGATGCGAGGGCATGGATCAAAGAAGTGATATAAAAGACAAGAAAACGGGCAAAAAGACAGATTTTATGTAGATTTTTATCGAGATTTTAATATATTTTATGCAAGCGTGAAACGTGGTATAATTTGCAAGCATTTGTTGTGTATTATCGACGACAAAAGCAATCATCGACTTTGTTTATTGTTATATAATTGTCGTGCCCCCTTTATCGCCGTTGTCCCCCATCGCCGTTTTTAGATCAAGTAAAAGTATTGTAGAATCTAGGCTGAGAACCAACCAATATCAAATCTGGTCGTTACACAAGCAAAAAAAACAGACTATAACTTCAATTCAGGGTCGATTGTATCTTCAGGAAGTAATTTTTTCATGTTTCTTAGGAGAAGAGGCGCTCTCTCCAATCAAATAGAAGATAGAAAAATTTGAAAAACATGTATTTTTATCTATTTGCATTTCAAGAGGGAAAAAGCGCTCTACTTGAACATCATAATTGCAGGTTTGTGCTTTCAGAATAGTTTCGAGGAGCTACAGTAATAAAGCAGATAGGAATACATTATTTTCTTTTCCTTGAACCGAAAATAAAATTACTTTTTTGCCGATCATGTACTTTGTTCTGCAAAGTTAATCAGTTCAGGCAGGTATTTGAAAAACATGTATTTTTATCTATTTGCGTTTCAAGAGGGAAAAAGCGCTCTACTTGAACATCATAATTGCAAGTTTGTGCTTTCAGAATAGTTTCGAGGAGCTACAGTAATAAAGCAGATAGGAATACATTATTTTCTTTTCCTTGAACCGAAAATAAAATTACTTTTTTGCTGATCATGTACTTTGTTCTGCAAAGTTAATCAGTTCAGGCAGGTATTTGAAAAACATGTATTTTTATCTATTTGCGTTTCAAGAGGGAAAAAGCGCTCTACTTGAACATAATAATTGCAGGTTTGTGCTTTCAGAACAGTTTTGAGGAGCTACAGTAATAAAGCAGATAGGAATACAATTCTCCTTAAAAAGCATTGCGGAGAGCGAGAGCCGAGAAATGTCATCGATTTGATTGATCGAAAAAATTTATTGATTTTTTTAGTTGTACCGGAAAATTTTCTGGCTTAGGCTTAGGCTCAGGTCTAGACTTAGATTTAGACTTGGGCTTGGGTTTAGGCTTAGGCTTAGGCCATACCTGTACCTGTAAGAGGTCCGACCAGTTGGGGGAGGGTAAACCAGCGTTTTTTTGTGCACGGAAATTTGTGCCAATTGGCACAAGAGGCCAAAAAAATTTGTGCCAATGGCACAAGAAATTTTTTTCTACTAGAAACATACTGAAAACAGCGGAAAGATTTTAGGCCAAAAAGTTTGATAAAAAGTTAACTTTTAACGCATTAATTTTTTGTAAAAATCGTGACCTACCTATTTTTCAGCTGAACATGTCAGTGACATAAGAGAAAACTGTGCAAGAAAATAGTTCACGACGACTCGATCAAACTGATTCAATTTTTGACTACGAATATGAATATATCTATAGGTATATACATATATATTTAACAACAATGTAAAGACTAGAGAAAATAAAGTCGAAAATTGTGTAAATTTTCGGTCGAAACATTGTACCATCACCAACGATATCGATTTTTCTATTATTCTATTTGAGTCAATCAAACACAAAAAGTGAGAATTTCAGTTTTCAATCCGAATCTGACTGAATGAACAGAGAATATTCAGAATTTCTTTTCATTCATCAGTCAATCAATCAAATCAATCAAATAATTTTATCGTCACTGTCAAAATAGGTAGTAAGAACGAAACGCAATACAAACAAGAATTAATTTGTGAACATAAGTAAGAGTATAAAAGCCGGTGAAAAAAGGGTGCACGAGTCACTAGGTGAATCATTTAACGCGCAACCCCCTAAATACTTATCGAAATTCATTTTCGCGATTTTGGATTGAAAGATGTTGACAATGACAACCTATAGAGTTTGCTGCAACGATACTAATACACTGTTCGGAGAGCAATTGTTCGCGTTCGGGTCAAATATACGAATAGAAAATATTATATTCGTTGACTCGGCGCGAAGCGCCGAAAATTTTCTGCAATTTCAGCCCGTAAAACGTCTAAAAATCGAGGAAATCTAATATTTGACCAGCCAAAAAATTTGTGCCAATTGGCACAAACGCTCAAAGTGTTTTGTGCCATTCCAAATTTTTTTCGTGCTGAAAACCATGTTTTGGCACAAAAAAAAACACTGGGGTAAACCCAAAATTTTGGGGAGGGGGGTCGAAAAACCCCCAAAAAAGTCGAAAAAATTTCGAAAATTTTCCTCTAAAAGACCAAAAAAGCCACTTTTTTCCTAATTTTTTCCAATTTTTCCAGGTTGGGGGGGGGCCTTTGGGTATAGGGTTGACCTAGTTGTGGTGGGGGTCCCAACATTTGGGTATAAGGTTCGACCAGGGTGGGGGTCCCCCCCCCAATTACAGGTATGGCGTAGGCTTAGGCAGCGTTTTTTTTAGCACGAACATGGCAATTGGCACAAGAGGCGAAAAAAATTTGTGCCAATGGCACAAAAAATTTTTTTCTAGTAGAAACATATACTGAAAACTGTGGAAAGATTTTAGGCCAAAAGTTAGATAAAAATATACCTAATTAAAGCTAAGTTTTAACGCATTAATTTTTTTATAAAAATCGTGCCCAGTCTATTTTTCAGCTAGTCATGTCTGTGAGAACTGTGCAAGAAAATTGTTAACGACACGACGACTCAATAGAATGGAATGCTAAGAAAATTTAAATAACTCTAGAATTGTTCAAAAAAATTCAAATTGATTCAATTTTCGACGACGAATATTTATACATATTTAACAACCATGTAAAGACTGAAGAGAATAAAGTCGGAATTGTGTAAATTTTCGATAGAAACATTGTACTAACGATATCGATTTTTCTATTTGAATCAATTAAACAGAAAAAGTAAGAATTTCTCTTTCAAATCATAATCTGACTGAATGAACAGAGAATATTCAGAATTTCTCTTCATTCATCAGTCATTGACAGCCAATAAATTTTGCTGCAAGGATACTAATACACTGTTCGACGAGAAATCGTTCGCGTTCAGGTCAAATATACGGGTAGAAAATGTTATATGCATTAAGTCGGCGCGAAGCGCCGAAATTTTTTTGCGTTTTTAGACCCTAAAACGTCCAAAAATCAAAGAAATTTAATGTTGACCAGCATTTTGTGCCAATCGGCACAAACGCTCAAAATTTTTTGTGCCAACATGTTTTGGCACAAAAAAAACACTGGGCTTAGGCTTAGGCTTGGGCTAGGCTTGGACTCACAGAGTGGTGTCCCGCAGGGCAGTGTTTTGGGTCCTTTACTATTCCTTTTATATGTCAATGATATAGATAACCTACCACGATCACCTGAAGTAAGCCTGTTTTTGTTTGCTGATGATATAAAAATCTTTAGCTGTACTGAAATCAGTGGGGACCTTCGAAAATTTCTAGAATCCATTGTCAGATGGTCTGAAATTTCTCAACTAACTCTCTCTACTTCCAAAAGTAAGGTAATGCATTTTGGATTTGATAACAAAATGAAGAAATACAAAATTGACGATAGAATAATTGAGGATACTGACAATTATGTTAAAGATCTTGGTTATTTTTTTAACCAAAAATTTTAAATTTGATGAACATATAGGCCATATTATAAAGAATGCTTACTACAGATTATATCTTATATTTCGTCGATTTGTAGGCAAAGATGAATCTTTACTGATTAATGCATACAAAACATACGTCAGACCTATTCTGGAATATGCAACTACCATCTGGTCACCCCACTCAACTAAAAACATCAGAGCCATTGAAAAAGTACAGAAATACTTCACAAAAAGGGTTGTCAACTATCCTGAGGTTTCTTATAATGATCGTTTAACTGTATTAAAGTTAGAGAAACTTGAAAGTAGAAGGCGTTTGAATGACTTGGTTATGTTATATAAGATAATAAACCATGAAGTAGACGTAAAATTGAGTGATTTCTGCACCATGACACATTCTCATACCCGATCCAACCACAATTGGAAGTTATTCCAAGGACTGATATTAAGAAATACTTCTTTACAAATAGAGTTATTCCTATTTGGAATAAACTTTCTGAATCGATAATAACATCTAGAAATAGTAAAATTTTTCGCTCTAAATTGGATAAGTTCTATTTTGGTCAACTGTAAGAGCTATATGCCTTTTAGACCAAGCACAGCATATTCGTAAATGTACTGCATATTTATTCTGTATCTAATTAACTTATTCGTTTATTTTATTATATTCTCCTAACATTGCTTAGTGCTGTTGCAAATAAAATCATCATCATCATCATTAGACTACAATTTGTCGACCAATCAAATTGAATGCAGATCTCGCTCCGCAATGGCAAAGCATACCTGGGATTGGTTGGAGGCAGGCTTTTTCTTGCACACAGCAACCAATTGGGCTGTGCAACCAGATTTTTTCTGTCGAGTTGCACAGTGCAACTTGAAGCCTGACTGCTCTTTTGATTAGGTTATAGGGATTCGTGTCCGGAGATGCATTTTTATGCATACCTCTAAGCAGGCTTTTTTATTTTTGCTTAGGATAGATTGCAATGTGCAATTTGGTGAAATATTTGGTTGCTCACACTAAAATTGATAAATTCGTCTGATTTTATCAGAAACGATCAAAATCTAGTTTTTTGTGTTGCCTTTAATTCGCGTCAGTTGTAGACTTTTAAAACTGAATTTCCTGGGTTCAGGAGAAAAAATAAAAAGTTCGGCAATTGTAAATTATTCGGTGCGGCGCGCCGGGAAAATTTAAATAATTGAGATTTCTAAAACATCGGAAAATTCATTTTTTAATCTCATTCTTCTGCAACGATTATCGATCTTAGTTTTTTAATCAGTTAGCAAAGAGGTCAAGCTCTTGTCCACCATTTCATCAATCACAATTATAAATGTAAAGAAATTGTTCTCAAATGATATAGGGCATGAAAAAGTGTGACACTTTGTCTCGGATTCTAGTATCAGTAATTCCGGAGCACGAGAACGGAAGAAAAAATCTTTATTTTGAAATTCTAGAATGCTGGAGAATGAATCTTTTCGAACTTTATTCTATGATGAAAGATCTTATTCTTCTGTGAATTAAATGAGTTTTCAGTCGGGTGAGAAAAAATTGAAATCCGAAAATTAGAGAAGGTCTAAATAATAGACAAGAAATCTCAGTCCAGTCCTAAAACAAAATGATAAATTACTAATAGAAACTAAAGACATTCTAGAAGCTTTTAATAATTTTTTCTCCTCAGTCTTCACAAAAGATAATAGAATTGAGGCTGATTTAAATTTTAATTCAAGTAAAAATAGTCTAGCAGAAATTAAAATTTCAGATGATGATATATTTTGCTCCAAATTAGAAGATTTACAAATTCAAGTTTGGTGGGACCTGATGGTTTACCAATAATAATATTTAAAAGATTAGCCAACTATTTAGTCCACCCATTGAAAAAAATTTTCAATATTTCAGTACTGACTGGGCGCCTTCCGAGCATCTGGAAAATGGCTCACGTGACTCCAGTCGTCAAGAAAGGGATCATGAGTGAAAGTTCCAACTATCGGCCTGTATCTTTAACTTGCGTTCGTTGTAGGATTTTAAAAAAAATGATGAAAGCTCAAGTGACCAGCTTTCTTGCTGTTGATAATTGTATTTCTGATCGTCAGTTCGGTTTTGTGAAGAAAAGATCCTGTGAAACCCAGCTCTTACTGTTCTCTAAATACTTAACTGATAACGTCGACAAAAAATGCAGTTGATGTAATATATTTGGATTTTTCTAAAGCCTTTGACAGAGTACCACATTCAAAGCTTATTGCAAAAGTGGAAAAATATGGTCTCAAGGAATATTTATTGTCCTGGCTTACTGATTTTCTTCATAATAGAGTTAAGTTTAAGAATTACACTCTCTACTTCTCAAAATGTAACAAGTGGCGTCCCACAGGGCAGTGTTTTGGGTCCTTTATTATTCCTTTTATATGTCAATGATATAGATAACCTACCGCGGTCACCTGAGGTAAGCATGTTTTTGTTCGCTGATGATGTAAAAATTTATAGCCGTATTGAAAACAGTGGGGACCTTCAGAAATTTCTAGAATCTATTGTCACATAGTCTGAAAGATCTCGACTAACTCTCTCTACTTCTAAAAGTAAGGTAATGCATTTTGAATTCAATAACAAAATGAAGAAGTACAAAATTGATGATAGAATAATTGAGGATAGTGATAATTATGTTGAAGATCTTGGTTTTTTTTAACGAAAAACTTTAAATTTGATGAACATATAGGCCATATTATGAAGAATGCTTACTACAGATTATATCTTATATTTCGTCAATTTGTAAGCTAAGATAAATTCTTACTGACTAATGCATACAAAACGTTACGTCCAAGTGCGGATTTAGAGGGGGCGGGGGGGGGGGACGCCCACCTCCCCAAGCTTTTGAAATACGATTTTTTTTCTGTATACCTATAGGCACATTTGAAAAATTTTTGAAGATTTTTTGAATTTTTTTGGAAAAATACTAAATTTTGAGCACCACCCCCCTGAAAAAAATTTCTGGATCCGCCACTGCGTACGTCAGACCTATGCTGGAATATGCAACTACCATCTGGTCACCCAACTCAACGAAGAACATCAGAGCCATTGAAAAAGTACAGAAATACTTCACAAAAAAGGGTTCTCAACTATCCTGAGGTTTCTTATAATGATCGTTTGACTATATTAAAGTTAGAGACACTTGAAAGCAGAAGACGTTTGAATGATTTGGTTATGTTATATAAGATAATAAACCATGAAGTAGACATAAAATTGACTGATTTCTGCACCATTACACATTCTCAGGCCCGGTCAAGCCATAATTGGAAGTTAAAAACAGATACTCTAAGGACTGATATTAAGAAATACTTCTTTATGAATAGAAGAAAGAAATTTATTAAATGCAAAGAAATACAAGTGTAAATACGAATAATACAGAAAAGCTCATGGACGTGACAAAAGCACGTGCGAATTGAGCTTTAAAAATGACTTAATTTAGATCGAAAACAGGGCATATTTTTCGAATGAATGATATCATTCGGTAAGGAATTCCAAACATCAATATTTGACAAGCAAAAGTCATGTTTTAAAGCATTAGAGTTTATTTCGATTTATACAATTTAAATAAGTTGGAGAGTTATTCCTATCTGGAATAAACTTCCTGAATCGATAACAACATTTAGTAATAGTAAAATTTTTCGCTCTAAATTGGATAAGTTCAATTTTGGTCAACTGTAAGAGCTATATGCATTTTTAACCTAGCACAGCATATTCGTTAATGTACTGCATATTTATTCAGTATTTAATTAACTTATTTGTTCATTTTTTATTATATTCTCCTAATATTGCTTAGTGCCGTTGCGAATAAAATCATCATCATAATCAAGAATTTGGATTCTTCATTATTTAACCGGCAGGAGTTCCGGTCAATGTCCTCTGTTGAGCTGATGATGTTTTTATTATTTTCTAAATGCAAAAAGTTTATATTTACGAAAGTGGAACTTATTAGAGTCCGCAAAAAAATTTTGCGTAAATAATCGGAAAACGTCTTGATTTTTTTATCATACATTGTTCCAATCTTCAAAAAAGAGGAGCGTAGCAGAATTGAAAACTACACGTCCATATTACTTTGTAGTGTACCATACAAAATCATGTGAGGAATAATTAATAAGGATATTGTAGGTCATCTTGACAGATACATATGCCTTATTCAGTAATAGGCAGTTTGGATTCAGAAAGAATAAATCATGTGTCATACAACTTCTTGAATGTAAAACTAAGTGGGTTAAGAAGTTGGATGATCAAGTTCCTGTTGATGTTGTATACATCGATTTTAAGAAAGCATTTGATACTGTCTCACATTCAAAGCTCTTACAAAAACTACAAGGATATAAAATTGATAAATTCACAATGAACTGGGTTTGCGACTTCCTTACAAATAGAACTCAATGTGTAAAACTAAGTAATGCCATTTCCGCTCCAACTCCAATAATTAGTGGTGTTCCTCAAGGAAGTGTGTTGGGTCCAACATTGTTCCTAATATTTATAAATGATATGAGTGATATAATTAAAAGTGATCTCTATCTATTTGCGTATGATGCAAAAATTTTTAATTGTCAGGATTAAAGATCTTGGTGTTTATGTTGATGAAAAACTCAGTTTTGTTCCGCACTGTGATTACATGATCAAGAAGGCTTCTAGGGTATCAAATCTAATTTTCAAATGTTTCAACTCAAATATAAATGAATTAAAAATCAGGGCATTTAAAACTTGAATATTTGGAATCCTTATCTAATGGGTGAAATACAAAGGATAGAGAAAGTTCAGAGGTGGTTCACAAAACAATTATGGCTTTAACTCTTGGAATTATCAAGAAAGATTGGAGTCCGCCAGTCTGCATTCTCTTGAATTTAGATGATCTATAACTGATTTATGCTATGTTTATTCTATAATGTCTAACGGCGTTTTGGACTCAAATAATTTTTTTGTATACAGTGCTTTCAATTATCGTGTTAACAACCCGTATAAATTATATAAGTCAAAATTTTGTATGCGATTACTCAAAAAAGATTTTTGTAATAGATATATTGATACGTGGAATATGTTACCTAATCATGTTACGTCCACTCTAAATGTTCATATATTTAAAAAACGATGTATCAAATTTTTGAGCTTATATCTGCACGATACTAATCGCCTCTAAGCTCGTGATAATATTTTTTCGTATTCTTTCCTGAATTTATTTTTCTAACGACGAATAAATCTATCTAAATGAAAATTAAATGAAATAAGTACAGGATCAAGCATTTATTCAAAATACGTTGATGTTTAAATGCTATAGGCATAAACTAGGGAGAAATTTTCTAACCACGCAGTAGAAATGATAAAATTATAAATCATTTGAAATTTCGCGCCCAGCGCTGGAAATTTTTCACTATTTCCTATTTAAAACGCTTATAGTTATACCCGTATCCAGGATTTTTTAAAAAAAGAGGAAATTTTCCTAAATTTTTTTACAAATTGACTGAATAGAAAAAAATCATTTTTGTAGTAAAGACGACTTATTTTCAGTTAGTTTTTGCGTGCTTGGATTAGTGGCTAAATGCTATGTTTGACGAAAAGTATGTAAATATAATTTAATTTGGGAATTGTGATGTATAAGTACAATGATATTGCTGAAAATGTTATTCTACAATTTATGATTTAAGTTTAATCTAACATTTATGATATTAGTTTAATCGTATATGGCGTGGATTTTGGGAAAATCGAAAAAATGTAGACAAAAATTTAGGGGGGGGGGGGAATTCCTCCCTTCCCCCTCCAGATACTGGCCTGCTTATAGTGCATTTTCGAACAGGAAATTATATAACCTGATCATAAGGGCCGTCAGGCCAGAGATTGCACTGTGCGACTTGGCAGAAAAAATTTGGTTGTACAGCCCAAAATTTGTTGGGCACCCTGTTGATGCCAATTTCGTGTGGGGAAATCGACATGCAAATCGACGACAGGGACGACCAGCGGCGCAGACATTTGCATAGAATGGAGCGCCACCAAAAGACCAAAAAAGATAGTGAAAATCATTGTTCACTATATTTCGATTTTTATTATATTTTCGTTACTTTGCTGGCGTCCCTAAATAAAGTTCCCAGCAATTCGTCTTTATTTTGCATACATTTCTACTGTGGTCAATCCACATTTTTTATTATTGCATCGGAAATATTGATTTACATATTTGTTATTTATTATTTAGGATTTATTACCGAACGTCGAAGGCGGAGGGCCAAAGGCCCAGGCGCCAGCTTACATCAAGTGAGTGTTGGGAAACCCCTTCCGGGTTATACCCAAGTAAGTTTATCCCTGAGGGGATTCCTTGTCTCATCTAGGAGACTGCGGAGGACCTTGGTAAGGCCCCCGTATTTAGAACAAAGTTTATCTTTGTTGTTGTAGGTCTGGGGAACCGGACTGTTGCACTATCACCGAGGCTTAGCCAAGGGATCAGTTCTAACAGGTCAGTTCAGACCAGAGTTATCTTTTCTTACGCCTCTTAAGGAAAGACCTGCACAACAAGTGGTGGCTTTTAACTCCTTACCACGGAACTTCGTAGTCAGACTAGGAGAAAAGAAAATCCTCCAGGTTTCTACAGAAAGTTAGCAGGATTTAAAATGCCTAACGAAAGGATACCGAGAGGTAATACTTTACGTAGATCACCACCCAGAGTGGCGAGTGCTGGGAATCTAGTCAATTTGGGAGACGGAGATCAGCAACGGCATGCTGCTCCGGACCCAGTGATCCCAGATCAAACTCCCGCGAGGGTTCAACCATTGCAGCAAAATGCAATGCATTTTACGCCTCAAGATGCAGGCGTACCAATTGACCGACCGCCAGCGATTGCCATCGATCCGCAGGAGGCAGGCCCGGCGAATCCGAACCCAGACGCCGATGGACTGCCGCAACAAAATTTCAAAAGGTCACCGCCGCCAAAGGTCGAATTAGCAGGACCAAAAAGGGACGTCGTTACGCCCGAAATTCGACCAAATTTCGAAGAAAGGGACCCCGAAATCGATCAAAGATTAGAGAGGATTCCCCAGGAACAAGAGCGATTCCAACCGCAGGAAAGAGCTCCCGAGATGTCCAATCAAGAGTTGGCGACGCAGCTACGCGAGTTGAAAGGGACCGTCGAAGCCCTGTTCGACATAATCGCAAATGCCGCCACAGAGGACAACAAAAGGGAAGCCGACAGGCGCCGACAGGAGCCGGATAGACAGGTTAGACCATGCAATAGGGGTGCAGAAAGAGACAACCGTCTCGCTGCTGAAATAAGTGCAGGCGCAGGGCCTAGTAATAGGCCTGATATTGATGAAGGGCAAAGGCTTAACTTTGAGCCCAAAAGTTGGAGAGGTCCAGCTAGAGATCTTCGATTCAAAGGAGCTGAGCAATCGGCAGACTTCAGGAATCAAAGTCAGATAGCTCCGCAGCATCCAACTTTAACTAGAGTGGTCTATGATGGTAGAGGAAATATAGTTGATCCAAATACCCTTAGACCAGATCAATTGGCATGTTTCCCATATAGGGATTACAGGTTTGACAAAGACAATATGCCATCATATCAAGGAGGTGTACCACCTCAACGAGATCCAAATAGGGTTATGCTGCAATCCCTGAACTCTGATCTTGATCCAGTGTTAACAGCAGCTTATGATCAGAGAGAAGTGCCGTCAAATAATTTGGCACAGGAGATTGTAGTCAGGAATATCGTTAAAGGTGTGTTACCCAAACTTTTAGATGAGGGTATGGTAAATCAGCAGGTGCTTAGCTTCTTAACAGCACTTGAAGGGGAATTCCGTAGGGATACACCCGAATCAGCTAAGTATGAAGCACTGCTGAGGCTTTCTAAAGGTAGACCGAAGGCTGTTGCAGGAGACAACATGACATATAGGGAGGCCAGGAGAGCCATTATTAATGTCTTTGCACCTGAATGTAACCTGGAAATGTTAACCAGGGAGTTGTTTGAGATCCAACAAAGACCCAATGAACAGGCCGTAGAGTTTTTGAAAAGGGTTAGTATATTAGTGGAACTAGTTAAAGGTGATTTGGATTACCAGTCTAAACAGAGACTGATCATTGACACCTTCATATATAAGAGTGACCCCACGTTCCAGTCTGAACTTAAGAATTCAAAGCATACCTTTAGAACTTGGTATGATCTAGCAGTTGAAGTTCATGACATTGAACGTAGATATAGGAATGCCTTCCAGAGATATGGACCCAAGGGTACACAACAGGATCCTATAGTAATTAATGAAGTAGGTATGCCTAGTGGGCATGATCCTGAAATTGCCGTAGTTGCTAGGAACCAGTCAGAAGGATATCAACAAGGCCAGAGGCAAAGGTTTCGGCAACCATATCAAACTGTAGGTAATCAGGTACAGGCCCAAACCCAAAGGTCAAGGAGTGATTCTCCTGAAATAGAGGAGATTCCAGTTCGGGAAGCCCCTAGGGCTCAGACCGAAAAAGGTAAGAAAGAATCTCTTCTATTGAAAATCTCTAAAGAGATGGTACAACTGGTCGAAAGGTTCGACCAGCTCCAGCAAAAGGTTGATAACAGGCAAACGGAAAATCGGTCTGATGTGGCCATACCTAGTACAAGTCAGGGAGGTCAAGTTTCCCGAGATCCGACAAAGCCATGGTGTGAGTTCCACAAGAACATAACACATAATACTGCAGACTGCAGGACATTGAGAGTATTGTCCGAGCGCAGGAGCAGAGGTAGAGCCAGCTTCCCTACCTTCAACAGGGGAGGCTTCAACACTTTTGCTCGAGGTAACTATAGAGGTAGAGGAGGTTACCCAAATGCCAACTATAATAGCAGAGGTAGAGGTGCTTATAATGTAGGCTATTCAGGTTATCAGGATAGCCACGAGAGTTACCAACAGAATTCAGATTATAATGAATTTCTGGAGTTTAAAAAACAGAAGGAGCTGCAGAAGCAGTTCCAACAGATGCAGCAATACCAACAGCAAGCTGCATTACAGCATCCTCAGCCTCCACAGGCTATTATGGGTCCGACTCAGACTCTTCAACAAGGTCAATTCACAAATCAGCCACCTCAGAAGGATTATTCGAGTGTTATGGTTGCAAGGCAATCTCAAATGAGTCCTTTAGGTGAAGTAAACCAGAGAGTGGGTTGCCCAAATGTTGTATTAGGTAGTATTGTGCAAATGAATGCAATTGCACCACAACCTGTAGTACCATCGGTACAAGTAATAAGGAGAGGCACACCAGCTAGTCCTCAGGAACAACATTTGCTGGATACGTACCCCAGAACAGCCCCATTCCACATTGAGGTTGTTATAGGAGGTCGTAAGACAATGGCTTTAATTGACACAGGAGCTCAGTGCACTGTCATGTCGGCTAAGTTTCTGAAAGAAACTTTGGGCCCAGATTACACTGAATATCCCAGGATATTAAATGTTACTGTGGCCAACGGTAAGACAGTCCAAGCCCATGGGTATATCCAATTTAGGATGGATACATTGTGTGGACAGTTCCCCGTTAAAGCAATTGTAATTCCTGAAGCAGGTGAAAATGTCATTGTAGGAACAGACTTTTTGGCTCATCCTCAGGTAGGAGCCATAATAGATTTCAGGAATAGGACGATGACGCTCAACAACCGTCAACAACGGATATACGTGACGCCGGACCAGCCCCAATCGAATTGTGGAGAGGTCATGACAACGAGCGCCGCGGAATCCACAATGAGCGCCGCCGACCAATATCAGCCAAAGATTTGCCTGCTAAAGGTTTCGGTGCCAGTGGTGAGTGTGAATCCCATCTACTTACCTAGTGGTACTGATATACTTCTGAGAGCAAAGCTTTGGGATAAGGTAGGCGAAAATCGCCTTAATGGAATCATAATAGAGTCTGAAGACAATGAAGAAAGGTTCCACATTGATAGTACCATAGTAGATGGTACAAAAGATGATTTTGTTGTTATGGTATCCAACAACACAGGATCAGGATGCCATTTGAAAAGAAATCAAATAATTGGCCATACTAATTCAGTGTTGTGTGATACTGATAACCAAGATCAACTTAAGGGGAAGATAGTTGAGGATTTGGAGAAGCTGCAAACTTGTGCAGTCCAGGCTAGACCTGATTCGACTCAAGCGGATGAGAAAGAGTTCAAGGAAGCCTTGTACAATATGCTAGCTAAATCCAACATACCATCTGAACAATTGGAACAAGCTTTACGGTGTCTCGCAAAATATAGAGACGTGTTCAGCTTGCCCAGTGATCCTCCAACTACTACACCCTATTTGACCTGTAAAATAAATACAGGGGATGCAGCACCCGTGGCCAAAAGGTACCACAGGACTGCTATAAATTTACGGCCACATGTTCGTGAGCATGTGCAAGATATGCTCAAGAAGGGTGTAATTGAGCCATCAAAGTCGCCTTGGGCAGCTCCGTTATTCCTGGTAGGTAAAAAGGATGGTACCAAGCGACCAGTAGTGGACTTTAGGGGTATAAATGATGTTACCAAGGATGATAAGTATCCCATTCCTAGAATGGATGACTATCTAGACTGTTTAGGTAAAGCCAAATTTTATACTACCCTAGATCTCAAATCAGGATATTGGCAAGTGCCAATGGACGAAGAAAGCAAGGAGAAAACTGCTTTCATATGCCAAGAAGGGCTTTATCAATTTAAAGTCATGCCCTTTGGCCTAAAAAATGCGCCAGCCGAGTTCCAGCGTATGATGGAAAGAGTTTTGCATCCATATGTTTGGAAAATCTGTCTAGTCTATATAGACGATATAATTGTGTTCTCAAATACGTTTGAGGAACACCTAGTTAATCTAGAGCTAGTCCTGCAAGCTCTAAGAAAGGCTCATTTGACCTTGAAGCCGGAGAAGTGTGAATTCCTACCTGAGAGAGTTCATTTTTTAGGACATATCTTAAATTCGGATGGAGTTTCCCCAGATCCGAAAAAGGTCAAAGCTATAAATGATTTCCCATTCCCAGAGTCTAAACGTAAACTGCAAAGGTTCTTAGGTATGTTGCAGTGGTGTAAAAAGTTCATACCGGGTTTGGCTAAACACGCCGAACCGTTGTACAAACTAACTGGGAAGAACTGTGTTTGGGAAGTCACGGAGGTTCACCATCAGGCTTTTAGGAGCCTGAAAGAAGCACTATTGTCTGTGCCATTCCTTAGGTATCCGGTTTTGGACGGGTCTGCGGACTTTGTCCTTCAGACAGATGCCAGCGGAACGGCACTAGGAGCAGTCCTTTACCAGGAGACCAAGTCAGACCGCTGGGTAATTGCTTACAATAGCAGAATTTTAAAAGCGGATGAGGAAAAGTGGTCAGCCACGGAAAGGGAATGCTTGGCAATTGTGTATGGCTTGAAGTTATACAAGCACTACTTAGTGGGTCATAAGGTGATCATAAGAACTGATCACAAACCTTTGTTGTCAATGAAGGTCAATGCCATGACCAATGGTAAGTTGAAGAGATGGTACTCGTTCATCTCTCAGTTCAACCATAAACTAGAGTATGTGCCTGGAAAACAAAATGCCATGGCAGACTTTTTGTCCAGGATGGATGAACCAGACGATCAAGCGGAAAAGATACCGCCAAAATGGGAACACATGTTCTCAGAGGATAAACGAGAGTCCGAAAATCTGAAAGATCTTGAGGCACAGCTCATTGAGAAAAAACATCTCAATTTGGTGAAGAGATTCAGAATTCTGACAGATTGGAATCCTGAAGACGGTACTCCGTCACATCCGGAGCCAAAAGGTAAGAAGAATCAGAGGACTGATATGAGTCCGAGATTCACCCAAATTTATCCCGAAGATTCTGAGGGTGATCCAGAATCAAACTCGCCTGCAGACTTGATAAATGCCGTAACTACAAGGAGCATGGCGAAGGAAGCGGAGAAGAGCAATCAGGCTCAGATCCAGCCTGATGGCAATCAGGTCAACGAAAAAGTAAGTAGGGGAAACCAGGACAAAGGTAAGGAAAAAAGAGTAACCTGGTTATACCCAGAAAAGGAACAAGAGTTTACTTTGGCAGACCCTAAAGAAGATGAACTACCAAAAGGGCTAATTAGAGATGATCTCATGGCCCTCTTGCAGAGAAAAGATGAGGTACTACGACCATACTTTGATAGATTGGGTCCAAATGGGACAACCAAGTATCATAGTGGATTTTATATCCAAAATGAAGTGTTATACCGCGAAGCCGGACAGGGGTCGGACGATCAAGTGGTCGTCCCATCCTGCCTTAGGGACAATACTTTGCACCAGTACCACGGTGCCGTAATGATGACTCATCAGGGGTTCAAAAGGACCCTTACTATGATCAAAAAACTTTTCTGGTGGCCAGGAATTGAGAGGGATGTCAGGCACTGGATCAAGTTTTGTCCAGTTTGTCAAATGGCTAATCAGGGAAACACCGAAATTCCGCCACTGATACCAATTATTCCACAAGGTCCTTTTGACATAGTATCAGTGGATATCGTGGGTATTTCTCCACTTAGTGAGAAGAGACCGTATGTCATAGTCTTTCAAGACTATTTTACAAAGTGGGTTGAAGCTGAACTGATCCCGGATCAGTCAGCTAGCACCGTTGTAGATACTTTTCTACAAGCTATTGTATTTAGGCACGGGACTCCACGGAGACTACTCAGCGATAGAGGAGGTTGTTTTACCTCAGATCTAATGAAAGAGATCTGCAAGTTATTGGAGTGTCAAAAAATTTTTACAACAGCTTACCATCCACAAGGAAATGGTATGGTAGAAAGGTTTAACCAGACACTCATCAAACAGCTCAGAAAGGTGGCCATCGAGGAAAAAGACAACTGGCCAAGATACTTGAGAGCCGTGGTGTTCGCATATAATGCCACACCACATGCAGCCACGGGGCAATCCCCATTTTCGTTGCTTAGAGGTCATGAGGCAACCTTCCGGTTAAACTTATCGAAAGCATACGATATTGTAATGCCGGACAGCAATGCTGAGGCATACAAATTTGTGTTGACAAATCATTTAGTCAACCTTTATGAGGATATTGCCAAAAATATCCAGAGTGCTGCCGAAAAATCGAAGAAATACTTCGATAAAAAGTCCAAACAAAATGGATTTAAAGAAAAGGATTGGGTTCTGCTCAAAGTGGATAAGCAGAAAAAACTAGGGCTACCATGGTCCGGTCCGTTCATAGTTACGGACATTTCGCGAGAAGCAGAGAACGTTGTCACCATTGTGTATTGGGACAACCCGCTAAATCGCCAAACAGTTTCAATCAGCAGGTTGAAACATTTTCGTTACGAGACCACTAGGGTCTTGCCGCGAATAGCGCGAGCCAATCAGGACGAGCCAGGTGACGAAAATACGTCACTTTCCAATATGGTGCAAACAGGTACGACTGGAGCGCCAAACCAAATGAAATCATTTGGAAATTCACTCAAGGCGAATCTATGCATGATCTGGCGCTGAATTTTTTTCAGTTATGTACATATCTCGCGCGTGTAGGTACTAATTTTAATTAAAATTGTATTAATGTGTAATATTTATCGCGTTTATGTAGTATTCGTATTAATTTTGTAAATTTTTCATATTTATTTCAGACTTTGGGAAAAATTCTTCGGAATTTTAGACCAAAGTGACAACCCAAAAAATTTCCGACATTTTTTTTCCAAAAAATTAACTTTCAAAATTTTCATTTTTCTAAAATCAAATTATAGCTGCCCCGCTTATCTGAATTCTAAACTTCCATCGGAAGGAAGAAGTAAAATATTCCCCGAACCGCGATAAAAAGGAAATTAGCAGAACTGCTAAATTAAACTTTTTCAGCGTTCAAAAATTTTAAATAAATTTATAAATTTATTATTCGAAAACAAAAATTTCGAAAAGAAAAGAGATGGGAAAGGGCGCGCGGAACCGCCAACAAGCTCCGACGCGCGAGTGGTCGCACACAGAGCGCCACGTTGAATATGGCAGGGCCCAGCACCGCCAAGACAACCGTTTTTTCTTCATCGACGGTAAGTTTCGAACTTATTTTTATCAAACATTCTTGGAAACCGCAGGTAATGCCCAGAAGTCACTGGAAGACCAGCTCGGCGCCCCAAAGGGCAGACGAGGTTAGAACTTAGAGGGAACGAAAAATGGGAGTACTGAGAAGCGGAAGCTCGAAGCCAAGCAGGGAATTTCCAACTTGGAAATATACCTGATACCACCGAGAGCTATACGATTCAAGGGAAACCTAGAACCTTGGGTTCAGCCCGTTTTAAAATTTTATCATTCAAAAATTTATCAAAAATTATTTATTTTCAAATCAAATCAAATCATATCACTTTTTCGATATCAAATTCATTAAAAATTATCAATTTCGAGCGCTATAAAAATTGTAAATACAGCGCCATAAATGGAGCGTAGTTGGTCGCTCAAGCAGCTGGTCAGAGATTGGTGTCCGATCAAGTGGTGGACAATTGGATCAGGTCTACCCTCCCCAACATATAGAGGTAGCAAGGGTAAGATTTGGTAAGGTGTTAGTTGCCTACCAGCTCAATGTTTGTATATCAGTGGCTCACCTAACAACCTGCACTAAACTTAATTTTCTGCGAAACTTAACCCGCTTAGTGTTGTGGTGCTGGTGTAGTATAGACCCGAAAATGCGCTGAAAAAAGGGGAATAAAACACTAAAATTAATAGTACTTTATGTTTAGATTATAACGTCAAACGGGCCGTACGAATCCACGAACTGGATCAGTGGTTTAAAGCCACATTTGGATACTGGCCGGCCAATCCCAAGGAACCTCGAATGGTAAACATCGGGAAGGTCAGCCAGGTACTCCATTTTATCCGAGAAGTGTCAATCTTCAGAGGACAACCAGTTTGTGGTTTCGACATTGAAAAAGTCAACCAGGATAGGGTCGCCGCCTTGTTCAAAACAAGGGAGGTCGACAATCCAATGGGAAAGCAGTTTGCCCGATATATCAGCTTCGCGCTAACGAACGGTCAAACTTACGTTATTGATACAACGTCGATGATGATCAAAGAGTGGACCAGCCTCCACGACTTCTTGAACTCCGACATGCTCTTCGCCGGATATGCCGTGCTGGAAGATCTGGTGAGTATCTATAACGTTTGTGGCGCAGGGCGAGATAATAAGGACAGGGACAAAACTGTCCCCTTACGGGAATTTCTAAGAAAGACCAAAGGTCGATACTTTGACTTAGACCGTTTCGCCCTCACCATGGTAGGAGTAAACCTGGAGAAGAAATGCTTTCAGACAGGTATATGTCCCGAAACTTTTCGGTTAAAGGGACTGTTCACGGAATTTTATTTGATAGACGTGGGCCCCTACCAATATGACTTTTCGTTAAAAGCGAACCGTGATCGGTTTGCCAAAAGGGGTATATTGCCGGAAGAGCTCAGATACGCCGCTCTAGACGCATACTACTCCTTATTGGTCATGTTTGCCGCCATTCACTATGGCATGGCCGATCAACTGCTTATGCAAATGCAGATTTTCGACCATGACAAGGTGGATCCCAAACAGATCAACACCATTGCCCTGCATTTCTATCAACAATATCTAATGATTCCGGGCAATGTGAATCGAGAAATGGGGCTAGGTACCCCAGTTATGGAAACCGATCAGGTTCAACCTAATATGGTCTATCACATGATGAAGTGTGAGATGTATAACCGTTGGGCGGTGCAGATGCAGGGAAATAACACAGGTTATTATACCGCGCCCACGGAGTGTAATCCAGTCCGTCCGCAGGGAGTTCAGTTGCCAAGTGGTTTCTACCCACTACTTCCAAGAGATAACAAACCAATGAAGGATGACGGATACACCACAGATAGCGATCCCGACGAAATCCAGGACGTCCAGATACCAGACTGGGTTAATATTTCAAAAGATATCCTGGAAAATCTCAAGTCAGGTGGAACCTACTGGGATTTAGACGGGAAAATTTCTTTAACGTTGTACGAAAACGCCAAGCTATACTGGCAACAAGCCGGGAAGCCCGATACCATTCCACAAGAGGTGTTTTCCTCTAATAACCACTACCCAGTGGGTATCGAGGGCCATAGACAGGCCTATAAGACCAATTTTTACACGCCAAACTTGGCAAAAATTTCAGGTATGCTGGATGAGCGAAACTTCCCAGAGTTAGAGGTCATCTGCAAATTTATGCCATTGGCTTATCATTTGGCATGGCCTCATTCTAGAGCGGAGTGCGACTATGAAACTAGCGCTCTGCTAAACTATAACTTTCTAAATAGTTATACTAAAGAGGGCCAGGAAATGATAAAGAAAATGTCCTGGAAGTCAGGCGACCGCCTGGCTTACTATTTAGAATTAGCAGCGACGCTACCGCCGTCGGAACCCCGCTTTCCATCTAAAAAAGGGGTATACGCATGGCAGAATCGGTTCGGTTTTGTCCCGCTACGATTTCGAGAAGCCGAGGAGATCCTACAAATTGGCGACGACAAATCGTTATTGAAGGACGGAGCCTACAAGGTAAATCCTTATTTTTATGTAACTTTTTACTACGTAGGCTTCGAGACTTTAACGCCGGGACTGCGGTATCCCATGACGGAAGACGCATCGCCAACCGACTACCCGATTACCTACGCACCGAGAAACCCGCTCGAGCTCAGACCGGAGTTTGTCAGCAAAAGCTTCCGGGAGAGAACAATCGCTTCGGAAATGCCCGGGTATACACTTACATATACCCCAGCCGGTGAGTTAATTTCTAAAGTACCGCTAAATCGTCCCTCAACTTCCCAAACGGCGCAAGCCGGAGGGACGGGACAGGTCAAAGCGCAGCCGCAGGCGCTAGCGCCAGTGGTCAAAGCTGCACCAGCCTTGGACACTGCTGCTACGCAGGCAGCTGCAGTAGTTGTCGTGGTGCCGCCGCCAATCCAACCAGCGGTGGCACAGCCGACTCAAGTACCTCAAGTGCAACAACCGGCCGAGCCTGAGCCAGAGGTTGTCACCATAATGCAATCAGTACCTCCAGCACCAGCTGTTTTGCCAGCTAAAGTAAAGCAGCTGTTGCCGAAGATACGGAATTCAGACTCTGAGTCCAGTTCAGAGGAGGATGTAGAAGAAGAAGAAGAGGGTGAAATCCTCGAATCTGAGGGCCAGACATCAGAGAATAAGGATGCGATGGAGGCCAAAACTCAGAAACAGGCTCTTGAGGAGGAAAAAATCCAGACTCAAATTGACGAAGCAGTCACCAAAATGTCAGGGATCGATGTCAGACTGGAGAAGATGCAGGAAGCATCCCAGGAGATACCTGTGAAGGCCAAAGATCCTAAGGATCATGACCGTCAAGCGAAGCAAGAGGCCCTACAGGCCAAAATTCAGGAACAGAGAAGGCTGACGCAGCAGGAATTCCTGCGTCAGAGGGCAATCCAAAGAAAGCTGAAGGAGCAGGCACTAGCCGACGATAGCTCAGATTCAGCCATAGCAGCGACAGAGCTGATGCGGAGGGGAAGAATTGCCGAGGAAGGTATTCCTGGAATTTATTCCCCAGACAAAGTTCAGCAGATGTTAGCTGAAAGGATGTCGGAAAAATTTATCCGACACCTAGCCAAGGAAAAGGTAAGGCGCAGGAAGAGGATAGGTAAGGCCAAGCGACGCAGACTTGCAGCTCAGGGACAGCAGCAACAAGGAGCGGCCGCCACCGGATCCGAAAACGACGCCTACGATACGGCCGAAGAAACGACGACACCACAATACTCGACGAGCCAAAAGTCGAGATCGGAGACTTCAAAGAGTCAGACGAGAACGGAGACTTCAAAAAGTCAGACGAGAACGGAGACCTCCATAGGCCAGACAAAATCGGATAGGACAACAGGGTCCACTGCGACAACATCGTACACTCAGACGCGAACGGTATCGAAAACCGGCGGAGAGGTTAGTACTTATTCTGGCAAAAGTAAATCCGTGCCCTCCAGCTATACCGCAAGAAGTAGCAAACCTGCGGGAAGCGTATTGGTGAAGCCCGATCTTGAATCGGAGGAGAAATTGATCAAGAAGGTCAAGCTGAATGTGGTAGCTACTAGACCCGAAAGGGAACCACAGCAGTTTGTCACTCCTGGTCAATTGGCCGAAACTCTGATTGATTATTGGGAGTGGCAACGGGAACAAAGGCGCCTAATTGGGCCGATCTCATTCGAAAATCCAGAGGTCGCCAATTACTTCGCCTTTGATCGGCAAGAACGGCCGATAATTTACAGAATGGTCAATGATGCCATGGCCGAGATTCACGAAAATTACCGCCAGCAATTCGAAATGCAAGGCGGATTTATGTTTGACGGAGAGCGCATCCCTGAGGAGATCTGGGAATGGATAATTTTAATTCTCATCCCCAGATGGCTTCAGGACTACGATGCCTCAGACGTCTTTACGGCCATTAGGTATGTGACCCTAATGATTTTTCTTCAGTTGGACTTCGCTCCGATCACGCCAACGGCAATTGGTAGGTGGTATGCCCAGGCGTGTTCGTTTGCGAACAGACAACTAGTCGTTGAGGCCCAGGGAAACCGCGTAGACGATGTCTACATTGCAGCCTTTAATCAGTATATTTTTATGGGCTCGCAAAGGTTAAACCAGATGGGTGTTAAGAGGAAGGCACCAGGCGATGACAGATCGCAAGCTGATAAATTTCAGCGAACGGCTGCCAAGAGCCCAAGTAAGTTCAAAGTGCCTAGACTCCCTCCGGCTAAGAAACAACCACCGATGATACAACAATCATCGGCTACGACCAGCCAGAGGTCATATAGTGAAGCTGCTAGCACCTCTTACAAAAGTCCGCTTTCTCGATCAAAATCAATATCATCAAAATCTCTTAATTCAACTTATCGGACACAAAAACCTCAGCGCAGCAGCTCCACTAGCAGTGGTCAAAGGCAGCAGGGGAGAGACGATATGTTCTCAAACCCGGCCCCGTACAGGGCTAGACCGGGGTATGACCAAGGTCAACCCAGGGGAGGCTTCAGAGGGCGCCCTCAGCGACCTTACAGAGGCCGAGGAACCTGGCAACACCAAGGTCAAGACCCGGATGCTGAATTTCATAATCCGAATTTTATTCCGCTAGGTAGACGCGGCGGAAGCCAACAAGGCCAAAATAGAGGCCAGGATGGAGGTCAAACCCGAGGCCAACCAGGTCAGAGAGGGTACTATCAAGGTAGACCTCGAGGAGGCTACCGAGGCGGCGGGCAGCAGCAGTAAATAGCCGCATAATTTTGGCCCAAAAATTTCTTTTTCGTACATATATTTTCTACTTATTTCATAAAACATAAAACCCAAAAACACTAATAAAATCACAAAAAATCCAAAAAAAAATCAAAAAACAAAAAATCCAAAAACATTTCTTTTCGGTGCTGCTGGCCATCAAAAATCTCTTTTTTGACAAAACCGGTGCAAAAACGCAACCGTAAAAAATATTTTAACTTTTGGCCACATTTTTGCTCAAATTTTTTAGCGCATTTTAAAAATTTTGTGATATCCGTACATTCCCGCGTCGTCTTTTTGTATCGTAATATAATCTCGTATTTTAGTTTAATTTAGAAAAAATAGAGACGCGGGAAGTCGATTTGCATGCGGTTAGACCCACGGCCAACGAATTGACACAGCATGCAGACCGAGCGGCCGAGCCCGAAGCCGACCACACATCCGGCACCGACGTTTACGTCGTACTCCTTAGGGCAGGAGGTTATTCCATCAATGCCGAGGTCAAAATGGACGTCACTTGCCAGCCATTGCGGCGAAGCCCTTGGTATTCGTTGTGTCCAACGACCAGCACAGGAGTTCTATTAGGACAGACTGTGAAACGGGAGTCCGGTGAGACAAACTGTTTATCAGGAGTCAGCCGGAGTTGTAGATTTTTTTTTCTTTTTTGATTAATTCTTTTAATGCCGGGGTAACCCGGCCAAAAGTTTTTTTTTTCTACCTCCCGTAGGTCGGTTTCGACGCGCGAGGGATGTTGGGCACCCTGTTGATGCCAATTTCGTGTGGGGAAATCGACATGCAAATCGACGACAGGGACGACCAGCGGCGCAGACATTTGCATAGAATGGAGCGCCACCAAAAGACCAAAAATGATAGTGAAATCATTGTTCACTATGTTTCGATTTTTATTATATTTTCGTTACTTTGCTGGCGTCCCTAAATAAAGTTCCCAGCAATTCGTCTTTATTTTGCATATATTTCTACTGTGGTCAATCCACATTTTTTATTATTGCATCGGAAATATTGATTTACATATTTGTTATTTATTGTTTAGGATTTATTACCGAGCGTCGAAGGCGGAGGGCCAAAGGCCCAGGCGCCAGCTTACATCAAGTAAGTTTTGGGAAACCCCTTCCGGGTTATACCCAAGTAAGTTTATCCCTGAGGGGATTCCTTGTCTCATCTAGGAGACTGCGGAGGACCTTGGTAAGGCCCCCGTATTTAGAGTTAAGTTTATCTTTGTTGTTGTAGGTCTGGGGAACCGGACTGTTGCACTATCACCAAGGCTTAGCCAAGGGATCAGTTCTAACAGGTCAGTTCAGACCAGAGTTATCTTTTCTTACGCCTCTTAAGGAAAGACCTGCACAACATAAGCAAGCTTGCTAATTTTGGACTATTGCTGCTTCCAGTTTCACGAAAAGTTGAAAAATTCGATAGGATATGTTTATGCAGGAAATTGCAAAAAACTGTTATTCATGATTAAATTGGATATGATATGAAGAATGAAAAGTTATCGAAAAACTGCTTGATTGAACCTATAGCACATGGAAAATGATGAGACAAACGATAAAAACACGATGTTTCTCTTATTTTAGGATAAACAAGCTGATCTCATTATTCACGCACGGGTTGATGACGTAATGTCATTATTGATGAATAAATTGCAATTAGATTGTATTCCTTTTTCGGGCCATTTCGTGGTGCCTACGTCTTCAAATGTCGCTGTCGATGCTTACAGAAATTCGATCGGTAAAAGTAATGACTTACTTTTTCATAAGTTTGAAAGGATCCGTTTTAGATACTCGCATTGTACTTCAGAAACTACAATTTACTTCTGTGTATTCTGAACCTTTTGACCGTAAAGTTCTTGAAGCTATTCAGGAACCGTGAATCAGCAATTGTTAGGTTTTTGGAGTGCATATCCAACTTTTTACACCCGTCTTTAACATTTATTGTAAATATTGTCAGACGTGGGTGCTGTAGTATATAAGTGAGAAATGATTTTTAAAATTTATTCTTATATAATTTAAACAAAGAAAAGATTATTACTTGAGCGGCGAACAATAATAGGTGCCATGTTAATTTCACGCCAAACAAACAATAATCAAAATTGCAATGGAATAAAATGTAAGCTTGTAAAACAACGGACTACGAACGGAGTGCGGATCGAGTGAGTCATTTTTGATTTGGGAAAAAGTATATTTATGTTGATGTTATCTTTGTGGGATTTTAGGTTAATTTTGATAAGAGGTCTAGAATTTATTTTGAGTATTGGTGTTTAGTCTGTTTGGGCATGTGATTAGCTGATTATCATAAAGCTTGAGATTGTATTAGAATAGGGTTGAGTTTGGAATTGTTTATTCATTTGGTCTGGTATGTGGCTGCTCAGGTCTTATCAGTATTTTTGGTTGTATAGGCTGTATTGGTTGAAAAGCATAGGTTTTCCATTTTCAATTTGGTATGCGATATGAAAAATATAACGGTAAAAATAATAAATACAAAATGAAACAACTTCGTTCCTACTAATTACAGAATGTACACATTACAAGAAAGTTATGACGTTTTTCCTTGACAATAGTTAACAATGTTCGTCAGAGTACCAAATGACTGAAACTCTTAAACGTTACAGATTCAAAAAATTCTAATAATTGAGATTAGAATTGGCTATTGACAAATTTATTGGGTTTGTAACCCTTGAAAAGTTTGATATTTTTTATCAAATGGTATACTTTGAATCTTGCGGGGCTACTGGGACATTTGGAAAGGAGCTTATAATCAGTTTACTGACGCAAGCAGGGCAATCACTTTTTCGCCTTATTTTTAATGGTGAATGTGCTTTCATTGGTAACGTTTACGATTGAAGACTTACATCTTTTTAGTGAAAAAATCGCCCGTTCAGGTTTAGTCAGCTTTACTGCACAGTTGACGGCACTATGTTCGAGTCGATTGAGTCCTCATCTGTTCAAGACAATAGATATTAATGCTAGTTTTCTGACGATTCAAAATTTACTATAGGTACCACCAGGGTTTTTTGAGCACGGTGCTAATGAAGTTAGGCCTGTGTTAATGGAAATTTTAGTCGTGCTCGGAAAAAGTAACACAAACAAATTGAAGAGAGTCAACGGCTGTGCTAATAGGACTCGTGCTAAAAAACCCCTGATAGGTACCACCATGGCCACGAAGATAATTTTTCTAGAAAAAAACACTTCCATTTTGAAATTCAGACAAATACTCTCGGCTTGGGTACCACCAATTTTTGTTTCATTATAAGTTATATGATTCGTAGACAGACATTTTGTTCGATGCATCGACCGATGGCAAATCTTTTGCCATCGGACGTTAATTACTAAATTGTTCTCAACACTCCATGTATAGCAGTGTCAGATTTCATCGACATCCGTTACAAGTTAACTGAAATGCAGGAAAAATATGATATAATTTCCATGAAAGATATCCCAAATATCGCGTCTGACTGTTGCCAATTTTTGGAGAAAATAGTTGAAAAATTTACAATTTTGTTGGTATCGTTGCGAAATATGTGAAAATTGAACAGAAGACACTACAGTTGATTATCGATGGAGATATGGAATCCGGATTTTTAAGGCATTATTGTTAAGTTTGAAAATCACTCAGATGAATGCATTAATCGTGCATTTGATGGAAACAATAGTACATATGTCCGAGTGGGTTTTTTGTCGCAGCCATCACGATACTTGCATTCATTTCAATCAGATATGCGATTTTCCAAGACTTGTAAATTTTGAAGTCGGTATCTCAAAACTACAAAGTCTGTTCCATTTTGTGAAATCGTTAATTTTTGTTCAAAATACCGTCCTACTTTCTAAATTTTGACAATTATTTATTTTTTCAAGAGAATGTGACCTCGAAGTCGCCTTCGGCACGCAAAAGATCGATCAAGCGACCTGGCCGTAAGACAGTCCTACGCTTGAAATCGACGGTCGAAAAGAGTGACGTAAAAAACAATTCATCGCCGTCGAAAAGGGGGCGCGGTCGACCGGCAAAATTTACGAAATTTTTAGCCCAAAAAGAAGAACAATCGAAACTTTTTCCTTCGTTTTCGTTGGACAGTTGCAACGGTTTGATCACTTTCGAGTACAACGAAGATAATCATCGTTGCGAAAATGAAAACGACAAACTGAATTATCACAACGACCACGATAACGAAACGATCAGATTCAAAAGATGTAAAACCGAAGAAAAAGTCGGAAATGGCGTCGTTGTATGGGAGGCAGATGACGAAGTACCTTTGGTAACATTTATGAAGTAAGCGAAAACTTTTTCAAGTTTGCTTACATACTGTAATTGACGGACATGCATTATTCTCGAAAAACGTAGCTAGACAGTTTATTTTGGAAGAATAATCCATGGTGAGCAGATAATGAACCTACATCTTGCGACGAAAGTTTCTATTCTAAACTTGTTCTAATTGCAACACTCAACTAGAAAGAAAGGTGCCCGTCTTTTCAGGTTGTTTATTATTTGCATGAATATCTTTCTGCGCACCATCCGTAGCCGATTTGACTTTCTGAAACTTTTCTTTTTTCGATATTAAATATTCCGTTATAAGCTTATTTAATTGGAAGTTCGTTCTTTTTAATGAGTTTTCAACTTTTTTTACGGAGTTTAAGCAGTTTACCAGCCTAATCCGACCATTTTTTGTATTATTTGTTAAAATACTTTAGGCATAGCAAAATGCCAGAAAATTTGTGTTATCTTTTTTTTGAATATAACGTTTAATTGCTGCACTTTGGATGCATATTTACCTATTTATGTTTTCTTGTATTTTTTATTTTTATGTTGCTTTGTGTATTAATAAAAAATCTTTTCAAGTAGCATTTAACAGTCATGTCTATAAAAATCGACCCAAGCCTGCGCCGGGTCCGCCATTTCAAAACACAACCTATACTCAAAAAAATTAATGCTGTCCCGTTTTTCCTACTATGATCGCCTAAATTATTTTGCACAAAAACAATTATTCACTTGACATGTGGCGGTGTGAAGTTGTCGATAATGATTTGTTGGTGTGTCCACAATACAACGGGACTCAAAACAGCGATTCTCATTACAGCGAAGTCTCAAAACATCGATTCTCAAAAGAGCGAAGCTCAATACAGCGATTAGCAAGAAGTTCTACGCACACATTACTCTTACAATAAGTATGCAAATTAGGTATATTAAAATCGTTTCTGCTAGTTCAGATAGTCTATAGTCTGTTTTTCTTGAAATGCTTCCAAAGAATGAAAGTGGAAAGCAAGTAGTATTTCATATTTTTGCGATTTTCTGATAAACAAAATATCACGTTGGGCTGGAAATTAGTGAGCATACAAACCTAACCTTTAGCCATTTTTCGAGTGAAAAAATTTACATTAAGAACTTCATGTAAACGATTTTGACAACAGTACTGATTTGTGTTACTTTTGTATCTGGAAGCATTTTATAAAAAACAGACTATATTTGCATTTGGCCACCGAAGTTCTACAAGCTTTTGTGCTGCAGTTGCGGTAGGCATGCACGAACGGACCATTCCAAAATCACAACAACAAAAAATCCGTCAGAGAAACATTTTTGCGAATCTTTTGAAAAAATGAAAACAAAAAATTATAAGGATTCCCGATTAAAGTTGTTTTGAATAGAGCAGAAATAAATAAAACAAAATGAAATAGAAATGAATAAAATAATTAAGCAGCTAAGGTAGAACAAAAAACAAATAATAAAGAAATGAAAAGTAAAATAATGTAATAAAGTAGGTAAAAAATAGAACAATAAAAAGCTGTAATACCGTGAAAACACATGCTATAAAGCCACAATATCAAAAATCTGGCGATGGATGCCCACCAGCAATTCGAAATGGAGGACTAAATAGGTCACGCACCAAGCCGCCTACCCCGCCCAATCATCATTCTTCCATTCTAAAGATAACCTTTTTGAAAATTCGCTATTTTGGGAATTTGTTTTGAGACCTCGCTCTTTTGAGAATTGTTGTATTCGCTGTAATGAGAATCACTATTTTGAGAATCACTGTATTGAGTCTCGCTATTTTGGATTTCGCTGTTGTGTGTTTCGCTGAATAGGAGTGAAACTTATTATGATCATGCGAATGTAGCGGACATGACGCTTCAATGTATCGGTACTATATTGACAGTAAACCCAGTGCAGAATAAGCGCCTATGCACAAAAATAATGACGAATTCATGTGAAAACTCGCTGTGTTCGTTTTCTTCATGGCTGAGATTATGCGCGAGAATGATTGAAGATGGTTTTTGGAAAAAATTTGTGACGGGTTTCTGAACCGTACAAATTTCCGGCCTACGATTTGTCATCCGAATTTTTCAACTCGGAATCGAATTCACATCACTCTTTGTGTGATGAAAGCCAAAGAAAGCTTTCACACTGGGGTTATATGGCATTTGAAACTTGAACTACTTGTGCCATAAATTACCTCAGAGGTGAAAAACTTGGAGACGATAACTTCGCTCCCACTGTGCTAAAGAAACCAGAGAAGGTTCTACTGAAAAGTCATGCTTTTTCGCCTTCCTATATATCCTTTTTGGGCCATGGTTCTCAAAATATTCGGAAACAATAGGTGGCTGTATGCCAATTTATCATTCCACAAGAATTTTCCCAAGACATCAGATCATTGATCCAACGAGCATGGGATGCAATGTCTGAAAAAAGTCGCAGAGCCGAAGTGGTGTAGAAAGTGAAAATTTAGATATCTGTTTGTAATCACTGTTCGCGAGTTTTTGGTTTTCACGGTTATTATTTAGTTCGTGATTCCATGTCAGCCGCATTCAAATGCTTTATTTAATTTCGTTTATTTTTTTATTATATTTCTGTGATTATGTTTGGAACATTCAGTACAAGCACTTGCATCATTTTGTGAAGGGTGTTTTTAAAAGAAGTACATTGGAGCGATAGTAAGGACTTCTATTGCAGACGTCACGGTTTTCTGCTTTAGGTTTAGAGGGTTTTTTGATTGAGTCTCTGAGAATCCAGTGGAGGAAACCGTCTTTTTATTGTTGTTAAGGTGTGGTTATAACTGTTATATCTTTGTTTAAACCTTAAGGTCACATCAATCCAAACACCACATCTGCCTAACAAAACAACTTTCCTGATTTTTCAACCACGGTGTCGGTGAAATGCTTTTGCATTTCCCAATGAAAGAATAGGAAATTTGAACAAAAAATCAATAATTATCGCAGGATTAGTGACAAAAATTTCGTTCGAGTGTAAACAGGAACACGTTTTCGCATAAAAAATTATTAAGGTCAAAAACATAAATTCCAATTCGATTATTTTTCGAAAAACGTCTTCATAAGCAATTGATTAAATATTTATTGAATGGAAAGTTTTTGGGCCGCACATTACTAGCTCGCTTCGGGCTATCGAATGCACTGTCCCGCAATAGAATTTAAACCAGAAAACCCTTCGTAGTGTTTTTTTCGCGTTAAAAGTCTCATTATGCTCTATTCTGAATGGCAGAAGCAGTGAAATGTCGAAAGAAATATCGAGTTTATCACTGTAATCGATGAGAAAAACTTTGTCGTTCATGATCGAACATAATTAATCTCCAATAACCTGGTCAAGTGCACTGAGGTGTTGGCAACAGCTCTATCTAAATCAAGACGATCCTTTGATTTAGGCCCTTCATCTGTAATTAGATAATTCACATTTTTTGCAGTGTATAACTGCTTAAAAATTGTCTGTCAAATTGAAGCTGCTTTTTTCTTGTCGCTGCATCTGTCATTCCACAGTAAATGGGCTAATCCTTGCGTCAATCTCAAAAAACAAAACGCAAAATGAATGGCCTGGGAGAAATACACAACTGTAAAGGTCCATTTATACTTTTTTTCCCACGGAACAGCAGAATGCAATCGGCGGAACGTAGTTCAGTTTGAGGTTACCATCGGCCCCTTTCCGCAAAATTGCAATATACTTTCCAACTGAAAGTGGATTTTCAGGCTGTTAACGATCCATTCCGTTGCAAAAGGCATGAATAAATGGCCCATATGGAATTTGGGAATGAATGGACTGCATGGTAATCCTTACTTCTTATACATAATTACGAGATGAAAAATTTGTATTGTAATTGCATACTCGATTTGGATAGAGATCTTTTTTTCAAGTCATCGGACTTCGCCAGAACCTCGTAGAATTCCACTTCAACTCAGCGCCATTTAATCAAAAAGGCACCCGGAAAAATAGGTAACATTGTTAAGCTGGGAAAAATGCAAATTTACTTTGAAAACGTTTTCTTATAAATGTATAAATTCGAAAAGCGCGAAAAATGCATAAATATAAATGCTCGAAAAATATCAATAAAGCATCTTGAAAATAAATATCTCTTAAGCAATCGAACGAACTTCTTCTTCGACGATCGTCACCAATTTTTCGTCATTCAAAAACATAGCCGGATGACTGCCCATTTCGTTTTCGGGTATCGAACGACTCCGTTTGGCAAAGTAATCCACCCAAAATGGAATGAGGCGACTATTTTGGTCACGAAAATTCATTTTTCGAGTCGGAAAATCTATCGGCGCTTTTGCCTCTTTGTAAGCGTCGATAATCAATTGGCAGCAATAGTAAGAATGACGACTTTCCGAATTTAGGTGATCAGCGGCAAAAATGTCGTTGTACGCCTGGCCGCTTTTCGACATGGCGAAATGGACGGCGTCAATTTTGTATTTTCTGTCCACGTTGAGCTTAGCTTTAGTAATCACCTGAACGAGCAAAATATTAACAACTTTTTTGAACCTTTTTCGACTACATATAAGAAATCGGCTTTAAAATTTGGAACCAAATCGATGAATCGATTTAGAATTCAGAGCACATACGTGACAAACAATGTGAGTTACAATACAACGTTTCCATACTGATCGAATTGTAAAACTTCCCAAAATTTGTATGGCAATAATTGAAAATTCATTAACAGAAGTTGTGTAGGTGAAACTCTTTAGATAACAATGAGTTCAGTCCCAAAAATTCCTTCGGAGGAAAGTGAAATATCCATTTCCCAACACGAGCTGAAATCTTGATTAATTACAATGAATAGTGACGACCTAGAATGTTCGAACTTGGATTATCAGAAAGCTCACCAAATCCATCACAAGCATCACAAGCGATTTAGATAAATTCATTGAACTCCAATATTTCGCATTACTATTAGATATAAGAAGCACTGAACTTCTTTTAAATATCGAAACTTTTCTGCCTCATTTCCTATATGCAAATTCCAGAGTGAAAATAATAAAAATTAAACGTTAAACTACAAACTAGTGGTTTCTATTTAATGAAAGACGAGAACCTACAATACTTACAGGAGACGAAGTACTACGATAGTCGATCCTATGATCCATATTCTGTAATATACTCGTTGAGATTATTACAGTATTCGTGCGAAAAATACTACAGTAAACGGAGAAGGGTTGTCTCTATAGCTGGTGTTCAAAAAGATATCTTTTTGTATCCTTTTTTGCCAGATAAAGATTAAGATATTTTTATCTTAACCTTGCTAATCTATATTTTTCTTTTTGAAATTGTTTATTCTGCTCAAAAAGATAAGAATGTTTATTTTACAAAAGAGCTTCCAAAATTTACATTTTTACGAATTATGGCAAAATCGATTTTTTTGGTAAATCGATGATGTTGATTACAATAAAGTGAAAAGTTCGTCAAAAAAAAGCGGAAAATGATGGAACCCATATGATGCAAACATTTATTGTAATACTGATAAAAATCTGAGAAGTAAAAACATTAGCGAAAGTGACTATACTACCAAGACACGTTTCAGAAGACCGTGACCTCGTGTTCGCCTAATAGCTTCAATAAGAACTGTGCCACGATCAAATATAGATTTTTGAGCCGAAAACCGCAACAATCGGGAAAAGCACCAATATTTCATAAAATAGAACTAGAAAGTGACCAAATAATACACACTTAATCTTTTATAGTCCATATATTTGATTGAATGAAATACCAGTGGCATATTCGTAATCAGCATCATTAATTTATCCATAACATAATCACAAATATGCAAATTACAATGAAAAATTTTAGGATATCCTGTTTCCAGTTAAAATATTCGACTTTATAGAACATACGTTTCGGAAAATTTTTTCGGGAAATCTTGAAAAAAATTACGTATTCTCTCAGCTCTATAATTGCCAATTTTTTTCACCGGTTCCCCCGATTCGTTTTTTCAACTTAAAAAGGCTCATAGATGCTTTAATTACAGGTTTTTGAGCTTTTTCGATTATTCTGATATATTTAGAGCTGTTAATTTTACAAAATTAAGGAAACAATTGAAACTTTGGAGTTAGAAGTCTTATTTGCAGGCATAGTGGAACAAATTTCCCAGAAAACTACTCATGAGCGTCATGACGTTGAACTACATAAAAAATCTACTATCAAGTTATCCATAATCAAAATTGTGAAAAAATAATGAAACATCGTTGACTTCGAGCTGATTTTCTACCTATTGAAAACATAAGCTCATTGCTCAAGTCTGAACATCATTTTAGGCCTAAAGAATCAAACCCCAAACATGGAATGAGTGTCGAAAAGATTCATTTTCCAGCCTCCTGTGTTTTCATCCGAGAATTTTACCGGCGCTTCACGAAGGAAGGAAGGACGATTTAAATCAAGTCTATTATTCCTCATTTTAGCTGAGCACAAAAATTGAAGCAGAGGAATGCCTGGCAAATTAAGGTTTCTTTATTCAGCTTTCTTGTTGTAATTACTTGATTACGCAATTTAATTAGTTTTTTCATAGTTTTCACGTAAAAGTTCTTGGGAAAGTGACGAACACAAAAATGAAGTACGGTTTACAGGAAAGCTTTGCATATAGTTCTCATGTCTCTAACTTGCACCATTCGCGAGTTAGCACGACTTATAAAAGATATAACATTCAAAACTTGATAATTAGACTAAGAAAAAGTAACAGCAGTCGAAAACATGGTAAATCAGAATTGGCTTCGGCTCGAAATAGAAAAAATCAGAGAATATTTGTTTTTATGGGACTCTATATACCATACGCTTACCAGAGCAGTTTTAACGTCAGCGGACAAACGCCGATGGAATTCCTTCAACGGCTCCAATTTGGTGCCTTCGGGCACGGCGTGGACGATTTGGACAACTTCGTGATTTTCGTCCACGTTGGCGATCAAGGCCGCGTGAAAACAGCCGCCTTTGTTTTTTTCGCCATCTGTTTGGTAACTCTGCGATACGGCGAATTCTAGGCCGTCTTTTTTGGACGGTGGATCGTGGTAAGACCAGAATATCAAATCACCCGGCTCCAAATCCATAGTCCTGAAAATTAATTTTAGAGAATGGAGTAATTAGTTCTGAGAAGAATAGGAAGTCTCACTCAATTTTTCTTGCTCCGTGTTACATACAACACATCAAATATTGGGCATCATGGTTGCTGGAAGCGGAGCAGAAGAATTTCTCCTTCCAGCCTTGAAAATTCTAGCATGGGACAACTCGACAGCATGCATAACAAAGGTCCCCAAGGTCAGATTTTTCAGATAGGGGTAAAGTTGAAAATTTGCAGTGGTAGTGTGGCTAAATGTCCACCAAACATTTCGTTCTGTCTCAAAATTAGGCACCTAGTGGTCGATTTTTAGGACTTTAGGAAGGGGTAATACCCCCCCTCATACCCCTCCCTATGGGGTTGTCTGATGCATAAAAAAGGAATCACTCGACAGAATACCCATGTCTCGTTGATGATCAATCCTTGGAACGGTAATTTTCAGATGTGTAACTGTCACAACGCATGTATAACGGTCAAAATTTGTTGACAGTAAAGCTTTGACGATAATGTTTCAAATTTTGGTGGAAAATTATTCTGATATTCACGAACATGCCTACTTGAACCACAACAAATGCAAGTTAGTCAAAAATAATAGCTCAGGCGCTTTGACAGATAATTTTTTATATTTCTATTCTATTTTCTATTCACCCGAAAAAACTTTATGTTTCAGAAACTCATCAAACTCAGAAAGCACTCAAAACTAGTGTTTTCGATACGATAGCAAGCTCGACTTGCAATGTAATTCCAGCTTAGAATTAGTAATACATATAACCGAGCATTGAGGAAAATGGTAGGGGTACCCTCACCAGGCCCGGCGGATGCTCATTTACCACCCAGAAATTTTGGGCAGCTAAGCATTTACTGCCTGTTTTTTACCATATGTGAATTGCTACCACTGTTTTTAATCTAGAAGCTACTCTACCTGCACTTCTTTGACAGGACTACTACCAAAGAACTTTGACCGTTAAGCTTTCTTTGCTTGGATTTTCTAGGGCAAAACCAGTTAATACATATCTACCATGCTGACTGAGTCCAACTTTACCTCCCTCAAGCTGAATGACGTAAAATATATTTATGCGAATCAAAAGGCCTAACATCTTTCATAGGAATTTGGGGTATTAGACCAGGCTCTTTATCATGGTTGAAGCTCAGTATTTGTGGAGCCTTGGAAGCCTGAAGTTTTACAAAGTCATACATTTTAATGAGATAAGAGATTAGTACAGCAAACAAATCGGTTGTTGTTTGGGGTATTTTGCTTTCAAAGTGTGAAAGACAAAAGATCCTTCCTGTACAATAAGTTCGACTTGAGGTAACTTCAGTACCAGGTGGGCTAATTCCCAGCAGCACATCAAAGTATACGACTGACTGGCCAGGAGAATACAAAAATGAGTATCATCTCCAACAATGTGATGCTGATATTTTTCTACTACGTCCTAAAAGTGTGTAAACTCCCAAATAAGCTAGAGAATCAATTTTGATTGCTCCCTATTTTCTACTATCTTGTTTTTCTCGAAAAGTTTCTAAATAATGAGTGGAAGGCAAGTACTATTTCATATTTTTCAATTATCTGCTAAACCATGTGTCACATAGGACTGCAATTTTGTTAGCATACTGAATTGACCTTAATGGCGTTTTTGGGCGGAAAATTCTGCAGTAAAAGCTTTATTCAAACGCTCTCGACGGCAGTACTTATTTGTGTCGTTTTCCAATTTCATTTTAGGAAAAACTGACTATAATTCGGTTTTGGCAACAAGGAAACGATTTGGGAACCAACAAACTTTCTGGTTGACTGATACCAGACAAAACGATGCAGTTTGTCCGGGTTGTGCGATGTATTTTCTTCTGGAAAAGAAAAAGTTTCTCATCGTTGGTAATGACACCTGTCTTGAAGATTTAATCTTTTTATCCAGTATAACTTTTTCTAATTTATCAATCGATGTAGTATCATAGCTGATAAGAAGGTGAAACGGAAGGTACATAGAAACAATTCAACAATTTTTCGAGAAAAAATTCAATATAGTGAAGAGTTTTGGTGAACGATTGTGCAAACACTATCAATGTTTGTCTTTTTTCAATTTAAAAGCGTTTTACAAAGGACAGACTGTACATACAATGACGGTGATATGATTTCACATGATTCAGAATGTATCATGATGTACATAAAAATTTTCGATCATCTTCACAATTTTCGTTTTTCATGGCTCTTGATTTCAGAATCATATTTAAAAGACGATTTCCGAGAGGTTCGACCTTCCCAATGGTAAGTTGAAAATTAATCATATCCCAAAATTATATATTTTAGGGAATTTCTTGGTATCATTGGTTTTGCTTAAAAATGAAAATTTACGCGTCTACAGCACGTTAAAGTTTAAAAATGGATTTTTTTGCATTTTTCAGTGGTCTCGCTGTAGAACATTCAAAAATGCTAAAAAATATTCCGGGATTGGCGTGATCTAATTCGATAAATGAATATTCATTTTACACAGGAGAGGAAAGGATATATATTGGTGTAATATTTACAGTAAAGTATTACATATAATACCTTTTAAAGTGTCGTAAATGAGCCATCAAAATTGGAAAAATTTTGTTCATGAGCACTCCCAAAACACTTTCCCACCGGATGCCGCAGAATTTTAATTTCTTATTTTATAGCTCATGCATTCTTTCTGTATTGGTAGAATTTTCATTAAGATTTTTATACCGTTTGAGGGGCTGGAAAGTTCTGTAGAAGACATACTCATAGAAATCGTTCAGTCAGGAGTCAATGCATTTTCCAGGTGGCCCTTGTCTAAGCCTTGTGATACATTTATTATCTGCATAATACAATTATCAAATAACCAACAGATTATAGTTTGATATACTAATTGTTTCACAAACGAACATTTTACATTCTGCAAGAAAGTTCCAACTGTCGAGAATGAGAAGCAAAAAAAGAAAAATCCTGCTTAGGGGCACTCCCGAGTCCCGAACACCTTCAATTATGATGCCGAGGAATTTTATCTTTTTATTCTTTAGTTGATTCATTCTTACAGTAGCTGTTAGAGCAACATCATCATCATCATCATCACACACCTTTAGGGGCCGCCTGATACTTTAAAAGAAAAAATGTGGCTCGAAGCCGAGAAAAAGCTTCATTGATCTATAGTCTGTTTTTTGTGAAAAGCTTCCAAATAGAAAAGTGACACAAATCCGTACTGTCCTCAAAATCGTTTACGTAGAGCTCTTACGGTAAAATATTTTGCTCAAAAAAATGTCAAAGGTTAGGCAGTATGCTCACAAATTTCCAGTCCTATTCAATGTGTCGTTTATCAGAAAACCGTGAAAATCTGAAATACTACTTGCTTTCCACTTTCATTATTTAGAAGCATTTCAAGAAAAACAGACTATAGGTTTAGTGGTTGCTGAACAAAATCGAAAACTTGGATAATCTTCATTAGATTTCGAAAATCGAGTGATTGTTTGAAACCTATTTACAGGAAAACGGCAAGAGATATTCGGATACCCTTTGCTGTATTGGAAAGGCACTTCAGTCTACTACCATTTGACCTATCTTCGTCTGGCTAGCATCAAATGGTGTGAAGCAGGGCCCCTTCAACTTTAGAGCACTTCCTCGCAGTTTATAAGGTCGGAGCCAGATAGCCGACATATATTTTGTAACATTTTTTCAATCAAATTCCTGGAGTTTTTGTTGCGACTTTTTTGATACACCCTGTTGCACAACCATCATAAATATACATCAATGAAATTTTACCAGTGACTCGGCTCACATCTTTTCTTTTTATTTGACTAATCTGAACGTTTTAAATTTTTCCTGCGTCTCCTTTATGGTACATTTAGTTCAATTAATCACAATTTTTGTATCAACTTCCAGAATGCGTAGACATCCGCAGCTCTCAAAACGGTGTACAAATCTCATTGCAATTTCAACGCTACATGTTGGACATTAGTGACTATAGAAATCAAGAAACAAATTCTGCGGCATCCTATGGCAAGAGGCACAAATATGGCTTCAAACGACTTTTTCGGTTTATTTCGACTCTCTTTTTGACACTTTAAAACAGCATAAGAAGTGGAAAGTAAGGGATTGAAATTTTTTTTCATACCTGACTTTAGACCATAGTTTTCTTCATGTAATGAACATTCGGCCACAATCACGTATTCTCTGAGCTGTGATATTCCGAAGAACATATGCAGATTGAAAAATTTAAAAATTCCAAACTTTGCAGTATTGCAAATTTTGAGCTTAATGTGGAACGAATGCTGCCACGATACTCAGCGTGCAAAACCATTCAAAATATTTCATTTCAAGATATTATTATTTTCAACTTATCACAGGCCGATGGAACGGAAGGTCGAATATCTCGGAAATCGTGTCTTAAAGATAACAGGAATGTCTGCTGTAAATCTTCATTCCAAAAAGACTTCAAGATAAAAAAATTCATTAGGCAAAATCAGAATAAACACGTAAAAGTATAAAAAGTAAACAAAAATAAACGTCTAAAAACTAAGCCAATGATAAGGAAAAGTCCGCAGGACCGACTAATATACGGTGCAAAAATTACAGACACAAACTTATTTCTATCACAGATAAAGCGCGCTATGCTTAGTTCGTAAATAATAGAAAAACACATGTCTCAAAAGCAGCAGAACATATGCCGCATTTCGAAAATTATAATCCATCATTTTTTACTTATTCTACGAAACGGGTACCAAACACTCCAAAGAATTGGAACATAACTCAGAATGCGGGTTAGATTTCACCGCCATAACTTGACCAACTTCGTCGGCAAACTTCACGTTCAAATTACCATCGCCATTAATACCAACAATTGTGGCTTTTCTGCCCGAATTCATTAATACAATTTCGCTGTTTCTGGAGGAAAAAATAAATAAGATCAAGAAAAAGTGAAATAAAACTAGCAGCGAAAGCACAAATTATAGTTAAAAAAACAGTTTCTGGTTTCAGCCGATAAAGTGGGACTTGAATCTGACATTCCTAAAATATCGACGCTTTCTGTATCATGTGGTCGAATTTGAACTTCATTACAAATTGAATAATATACATAAATCCTAGACAAGAAATGCTAATGAATTTCTAACATATGAACTTGTTTAATATTCGATCCATGCCAGGACAACCCTTATCCATTCATTTGGTATCAGCCAGCTTAAAAAGATGGTTGGTTCCCGAAACGTCTCGGTGGTCGCCAAGCCAAACAAAGGTAGGGAACCAGGTGTATATAGTACTTTTATCTTGTTCAAAAGGAGCAGAATGCAATAAAAGTTGATTTTCAAGGTTATTCCAGAATCTACACACTTTTTAGGACAATTCATCTATAGATAGAATCGGATTTTTTGAAGTGTTACACCTCGCAGACCTGAGAAATGTGCTGACGTATATGTGGACGCACATGCAAATAAATACATATAGGAGGATAAAGAGTACACATGTAACTGGGAGTGACATTGGAACCCCCCAGAAATCGTTCGCCACATAGCTAACGATTGGGTGATCCCCTCACGGACTTCGCCAATCATATGGTAGTCATAGGGACATACATGCACATAGGGGGGTAGGGGGTAAACCCTCATACCTGAGACCCTGGCCATCATGCCTGGACAATAGGTTCAACTGGATGCAACCATACCTGTACTTGGGGAGGGGGTTGGGGGGACCCCCCCCCAACTTGGCCAACCATGTACCCAAATTCATCCGACCCCCCCCAGTTTGGAAAAAATTAAAAAAATGTGCAAAAAAGTGTATGTTTTTTGGCCTTTTTTGGGAAAAATTTCGACTTTTTTCTACCCCCCCTAACTGGTCGGAGGTCTTACAGGTATGGATGCAACTCGGTACCAGATGAGGCGACCTTGGTACCAGATAACTTGATTCTCAGCACCAGATCATGTGTTGTGTGTGGACCGATTATAACTAAGAGAAAATGGGATAGAGAATTTAGACATCAACCAAGCAATCAGGGAATCAATTAACTAACCAATCAGTCAGGGAATTACTGAATCTATTAATCAGTAAATCAATGAACCAGTCAGGGAAACAACCAAGCAAACAATCACGGAATCAACCAATCAACTGGGAAATCAATGAAGCAACCAACCAAAAAACCAGAAAAACAACCAACCAAACAATCAGGGATCAGTGAAGCAACCAACTAAGCAATCAGAGAATCAATCAACCGAAAAAACAGGGAAATAACCAACCAATCACTCAGAGAATCAACCAAAAAACCGATCATGAAATCAATTAGCCAACCAGGGTATCAATAAACCAGCTTACTAATCAGGGAAACAACCAACCAACCAATCAGGGATCATTCAACCAATTAGAAAATCAACGAATCAATCAACCAATCAAGAAATCAACTAACCGACTAAAGAATCAATGAACCAGCCAACCAATCAGGGAATTATTCAACGAAACAATCGGGGTCAGTAAAAGTCAGTAAAGCTACCTACTAGCAGAGCACCCCATGGGGGGGGGGTATGGGGGGGTATTACCCCCGTCTTAGATTTGAAAATTCATCTACTACCCCCATAAAAACAGCTCACTATAACCAAAAAATTTTGGTAGACTTCATCCTCTCCCCAGTAGGTTATACTAATTCGAGAAAAATTGCAGAATGTGTGATCCTGAGGAATTACTCACTGCTCTTTTTGACACATTTACTGAGCAAATGGTAATGGGAAAGTATGCAACTTCTTTGCCATACAGCGATTTTTAGGAAGAAACCACTATAGATATAATTGGGAGATGAAATAATGACTTATGTATACGTGATTAATCAAAAAATGGCCCCTTGGGAAGAAAAACATTATGTTGTTAAAATTCTGCCTCTTCATGCTCCCCTTTCCTTTTCTCTGTTTCTGCGTTGGGTCTTCTGTGCGTGTATGGTTACCCAAGCTGTGGCATACTTTCCTGCTATGAGTTGAGACGTGTGAGGTCTGTTGTCGTGGATCAGAAGTGGTACTTGGTTTCAAACTCGTAGTTCATAGTCTAATGGGATCAATAATACAAAAGTCACATTCAGCTTCAGGACAAAAACGTATGTTGTGTCCGATTCTTGAAATGTGCAGGAATTAGTTGGCACAACAGTCTTCAAAGTGTGACTATTCTGTAACGTATAATTAGTGCATTAAAGTTGCAGGATTGGGAGCCAGAAAATAGAGTTGAACCAGTAAATGGTTTTTGACTGTAAAAAGCATCAAGCAGGGACATTTTTTCATTTATGTAGGCAAAAAGTTGGGAGCAGAAAAAAAAAAAGGTCACGGCATATTTCAAGTACTACCCTTAAAATTTATGATTTTACCCCTACCTAAATTTTCGACCTTGGGGACCTCTGCTACCTACCAATCAATCGGTAAATCAATTAAGCAACCAGGGAATCAATGAACCAAACAAGGAAACAAACTGATCAGCCAACCGGCTAATCAGGAAAACAACCGAGCAACCAATCGGGGAATCATTCAACCCACCCGGAAATCAATGAATCATCCAACCAATAATTGAATTATTCAACCGACCAGAGAATCAACCAACCAACCAGTCAGGAAATCAACTAGTCAACCAGGGAATCAACAAACCAATCAATCAGGAAATCAACTAACCAACCATGGAATCAATAAAGCAATCAACCAATTAAGGAATCAACCAACCAACCAACCAATCAGGAAATCAACAAAAATACCAGTGAATCAATTAGCCAACCAGTCAGTCAGGGAGTCAGTGAATCAATTAAACAGTAAGTCAATCAATCAATGAACCAATCAACTAATTGAGAAAACAACTAACCAGGGAACTGATGAACCAACTACCCAATTAGGGAAATGACCAAGCAACCAATCAGAGAATCAACTAGCTAGAGAATTAATGAATGGACCAACTAACCAATCAAGAAATCAACTAACCAACCAATTGGGGATCAACCAATTATCCAGAGAATCAATGAACCAACTAATCAATCAAGGAAACAACCAGCTGACTAGGAAATCAACCAACTAATTACTAGGTGCATCAGGAGGTCGACCATCTGGCATTAATCTGAGAATTATATAACCAAAACTAAACTATCGGGAAATTAACCAATCAACAAAGAAATCAATGGGGCAACTTACTTGTGAATCAGCCAACTAAACAGCCAGTTAGGAAATTACCAATCAAATCACAGTGTCTATGAACCTTCTAATCAAGAAACCATTCTCAACCAACTGACCAATCAACTAAACAACCAAGCAACCAATTAAAAAAAGAATTAATCAAACATGCAGAAAATGGAGCTAATTGATCAGGGAATTAACCATCATGATCACTGACCACCAATGGAATCCAGTGAGGCATTTATGCATGACTTGGTAATGAGCATTTCGGACATTTTTTAATAGTTTTTAGACAGCAATTTCTTATTTCGATTTTTTGCCTTCAATGACTGGAAAACATTTTGGGCAATCGATGACTATCCATACAAAGGTCGACTGATACAGCTACATCTTGGAGCTCTGTCACATGTATGGTTCAATTCCGTACTTCGATACCAATTGAGTTGGGTCTGCTTTCTCAGTCATTAGTCTAACATGATAGAAATGTATGAAATAAGTTAGAGATGGCTCTTATTCATATGTGACATGGGGAGGCGCGGGGGGGGGGGCGGCCGCCCACCCGCATTGAGGTAGCATGCACACAGTATATCGCGTAAAATCAACATTTTTTGGGGCTATTCAGTAAAAAAATTTAGTCCGCCCCCCATGAAAAAGTCCTGCGCACGGCCCTGTGTGACTATGTCAGATGTTATTGAAGAATACTGCTTTATGCTGGAAAATCAGTTTTACAATAACTTGTTAAAGATAAACAAGGTCCAAATTTTCAGTTCAACATTTCTTTATCACTTTACAAATTAAAAAATATACTCGCGCTTTCATAAATTTGAAAACTTCAAACTTGAAATATCTGGAAATTACCTCTATGATGCTTCTGAATTAAAATTCGGCTCCGCTTCATATTTGAAATAATTTTAAAAAACAGTTGAAAAATTGAGATATTCGAATTTTAACATGCTCTAAAATTCACATTTTTTATGTCAAACCCTCAAAATTTTTCCTCCAAAAAGCACGAATTTGGGGAAAACAGTGGATGGATCAATCCGAAGAATTATCAATAGAGTCCGGAAATTTTTGGATGTTTGTTGATTTTTGAGCCTGGGGAAGATTTTCCCGACCAGGTAATGTCGACGAAGCGCTCTGTCAAAAGATACCAAAAGAATGTTTGGACGGAGCCAAAAATGTTTGCCTTGTACAGAAAAAAAACACGTACCTGGAATTAAGGATACAGTGCCATATGCCATATACATTTTAATCAGCCTATAACTATCGTAATTCATAACACCCACAAATAAGGAAAATATATTCAACAGAAGAATTGAATTAAATGTTAATTGAGTTACATTACTTGACTTTCAAATGCTGCCTTTGAGCTGAACCTGATGGATAAACTCCAATGGTATGCAATGGAAAATTTTGACATTTTGATTTTCTAAAATGCACAAAAATGCACTTTTTCAAGTTATCAAAATTTTCCAGGTTTTCTAGGCATCATTTTTTCCTCTGACTTTATAGGTTCCAGTTTCGTTGGATACACTGCTATGCCCTAAACATGTGTAGACTCTGGATCAAGCTTGAGAATCAACCTTGATTGCATTCTGTTCATTTTCCACACGATAAATGTACTATGCATCCCAGAGGTCCCCAAGGTCAGATTTTTGAGGTAGGAGGAAATTTGAAAATTTACGGGGGTAGTGTAGCTAAATGTCCACTAAACACTTCATTTTGCCTCAAAATTAGGCACCCAGTGGTGAATTTTCAGGACCTTAGGTAGGGGTAATACCCCCCTCATACCCCTCCCCATGGGGTTGTCTGATGCATCCCTTGTTTGGCATGGCAACCACGAAAACGATTCGGGAACCAACCAACTTTTCCAGCTGGCTGGTACCAGATAAAGCGATAGGGTTTGTCCAGGTATGCTGGCCATCCACCTGGCCCAGAAAAACGTCAATCATCCCCCTGAACTTTTTTCAAGACAGCTTTTTTGATAATTTTTGTGCATATTTTGTATGAAAAACAAGCTTTCAGAATTTTTTTTGCTCACCCACCCCCTACCCCCTGGATAAAAAGTCCAAGGACCCCCCCCTTGAAAATTCTTTCCGTGCATGTCTGCATAGGGACCTCTATACTTTTGACGGAAAAATATTGAAATATGTCAACTTTTTGATGAAAAATGACATTTCTGAACAAAAAAGTCACAAATGTCAATTTTCTAGATGTTTCGCGCTGTAAGTACATTTTTACGGTTTGCAGAAAAAATTACTTTTTTAAACAATTTTTCGAACTTTTTGGTGAAAAAATCGAATTATTTCTATTCAGGGACCCCCTTAATGACCCTCTGATCCAAGAAAGTCGCTTAACCCCCAGACCTCTTGGCATCATTACATGTATGGTAGGGAGGGATAAACCCTTCTACTTATGACTCAAAATACCCCTCCTAGCCTAAAATAATTAGTTAAATATTCCACGTCAACTTGTAGAATATGACAAAAATGGCCAAAAATACTTTTTTTCCATCCAAAATTGTTTTTTTTTCAAATGACGCATAAACATCGCTTAGATTTTTTCTTCTAGACAAATCTACTCTTTGTGCGTCTCTGCACCCATACCAGACCACCCTATAGGGAGGGGTATGAGGGGGTATTACCCCTACCTTAGGCCCAAAAAATTGATCACTGGTTGCCTAATTTTGAGACAAGATCAAGTGTTTAGTGGACATTTAGCTACACTACCCCTGCAAATTTCTAACTTTACCCCTACCCTAAAAATCTGACCTTGGGGACCTCTGACCCATACAATAATTCTTTTTTCAAAACATAGATACTCCCCTTCAAAAATCGAAAAATCGACATTTTTCCAAAAATCCCTGCCATTAATTTTTCTCGAAATGAGCTATCAGTATGCCACCTCACAAAATTTTGTGTACAGTCAGTAATTTTTTGTCAAAATAGGCTACCCAGTAAGCCATTATCTTGAGCAGGTGAATGACGTTCCGAACCTAATATTCCTAATACTCTCTATGGAGTAATCTGATCGTTACATGAGAGAGACTATTAGCGAAATGAAGCCCTGCCTTTTAGTGCGTCTGACCATACCTGTACTTGATGGAGGGTTGGGGGGACCCCCCCAACTTGGCCAACCATATACCCAACCCCCCCTAGTTTGGAAAAAATTAAAAAAATTAGCAAAAAAGTGTATGTTTTTTGGGAAAAATTTCGACTTTTTTCGACCCCCCCCCAACTGGTCGGACCTCTTACAGGTATGCGTCCGACTACGACATCATAAGCATACGCGTAGATGAGGGAAATTTTGAACAACATACATATGTGTCGAAATCATTCCCAAAATTTCTAGCCATATAGTCAACTTACTGATTTCACTGAGCCTCAACTGTCTGCAGTTAACGTTTTAAAACGTGAAAATGTTTTTTTGGCATGGCACACTGTTTATGTCTTTAAATAACCATTAGAAACCGTAACAAACACAAGTGCACGCCCTAGCAGTCTCAAAAAGTTCATCACGAACAAGTTAATTACACCTTAGTAAATTTTTCAAGCTCAAAACACCGAAAACGCCTTATCCCTCAAATTACGGTTTTATCCTGACCGCAACGGGTGTGAGCTCTTGAACGAGCTTCTTACTTAGTAATTTTTCCGACTACCGTGAACAAAAATCGACTGACAAGATCAAAACTTACAAATGCACGTAATTTTCGTTGAAAAGTTTGGCGACGGCGTCGGTACCTTCTTTTTGGCAAAACTCGAGTAATTTTTCGAATTCGTTTAAAATCGACGCTATTACGTCTTCAGTTTCGAATACTGCATCGGAATTGACAAAATCGTTCAAACAGGCAGTGGGTCTTTGGTTGGAAACATTAACGCCTATACCTGCACAACAAAAAAATAATGAAATTTTAACGCGCGTCCATGTAAAACACTACATTCTAAAAAATTTCTTTTATCCTTTGAATATAACTTTCGACCAATATTTTCAGGTCAAGTCCTTAAAAACTGACAATGGGTATTTCTGTTTCTAGATTCATAAGGTTATACTGGATACATCTGAAACGGAAAAATGCAGAACAAAAAATACAGAAGACAAATAAACGTTGCAACCATACACGCACGTGGAGGGTTGGGGGTTTGACCCCCCCCCCAGCAGATTTAACTCTCCCACCAATGATCGAGAAGATGACGAAGGAAAATAAGCAAGAGAGAAGAGAAAGTCGTCATAAAATGGGAATGATGCTGTAGTTTAACAATTCTTCTAAACGAAGTATACATAATTTCAACAAAGTAACATTAAAACTTTTGAAAGTGCAGCCTAGGCAAATAATTCTGATTAATATAAGATGAATAATAGGCTGCTTGGATGTTAGAAGACCTATCTAAGACCTTTTTTCGTTATCATGAACGAAAAAATTGTACCCCACCCTCTCTCCTGGCTGACCCCCAGCAGAATTTCTATGCTCCGCATGTATGGTTGCAACTTGCAACTATTCACAGCACAAAGATCAAAACATTTTTTGTTGTACGCTGCGGAAATCTGCTTGCACGTAGTCAGTTTGTTTACAATGTCTAAAACATAGATTTCTCTTCCATTTTTAAGAAGTATTTACTGTAGTAATTCAATATAACAAAATGAGAGAGGGAGCAAACGTTGATTAATGGTAAACACTAGAAATTATAGAAATTACAACACAAACGCTGAAAACGTTGCATACTTTCAATATTTTAGTGTTCTTTTAGTACAAAAATTGTCAAATGATTTCAAAATTTCAAAACTGTAGAAATTTAAAAATACTGAAAAATTTCAAGATTATAAATCCAAACATCAATCCAAAAAAGTCAAGCGAGCGACGTAATTTCACACCCGTTTTCAATCAGATTTTGCCCAAAATTCAATGCGATAACGAAAGGCAAAAATTACGTAAAAAACATAATTTTAATGCGAGAGAAGATCAATGATTTCAAACGAAACTCGAATGTTTCAGCTCACTTGATGAAAAAATACAGTATTTTTGTCTATCGTTACTTGAGGCACTCATTCGGTGCAGCATTAAACATGGATTGCAAAGTTTTTGCTCTACTTCTCGATAAAGATGAAACGTATGAACAAAGTGAAGTCTATGATGTGAATTATTTCTTTCAATTCTAAGGAAGCCAAAAAGTCAAATTCAGAGCTATTATGTAAATTTTACAAGAAAATCATGGCATTGTCGACGTTTTTTTCGAAAGGAATGACGCAGCTCTGGTCGCTCGACTTCAGCCTTAACTAAGGTAGCCATAAAAGTCTAACTTAAGGCCATTTTCCATTGACCTCAACCCTAAAAATCCAATTTTGTGGCATCCTGTAAAAAGTAGCCCTTGTACAAACATTAAAACTCTTGAGGTGGAAGTCGAGCAACAGAAAAACCTTAGCGTCGAGTAACCCGATGTTTTTGAGGTTCCATAAAGGTCACCTTCCTTGAAAATCACGCATATGTAGCTTCAAGTTGAGAAATTCACGTTAAAAATAAACCTCAAACAAGCCTTAACAACCGTTAAGGTGGAAAGTCGAGTAAAAGGATTTTTTAAACGTTTCGTTAAGGTTCCCTTTTTTAATTTTCATGTCAAGCAACCGAGCCCCGTGGTTACAAGTCAAACCATGATCTACATGCAGACTTCTAACTCACCATATGAAACAACATAACTATCGGCGAGCCTTTCGTCGACTTTGCATAGAACACCGCCTAATTTTATTGTCTTATCATGATAAATATCATCCGGCCATTTCAAACCCAACTGGAGTAGGCCAAGTTTGGAAGCCTAAAATTAATTAAATCTGTCAAAATTGGAAAATCGGGAAAAGCTGGACGCTTTTATATACCTCTGTATAAACTGCCATTGACTTAATGCCTTTCAAAACGCCGTACGTCGCTAAACATTTAGCAAAGCCAATATGTTTACCGAGCGCGGAATTTTTTGGAATTTTGATATTGAAAGCGAACGTTGCTGCACCAGCAGGACTCATCCAAACTTTTCCGATTTCGTCTAAAAAATAGACGCGCAGAAAAATACTATATCTATGACGAATCTTCCAATTTATCGCACCTCGGTCAGTAGACAAAAACAGTACTTGAAAATATTAGTAAAAAAAATTGGGACCAAAAACGATTTGTGAGAGATGCAAATCTACAACAATTCGGCTTTTTGAGCTTACTTATTCAGTTCACTATTCAGAGTAAAGTGAGAAAATTTTATCTGCAATTCCGATGGAAACTGACGTTCCGCAAAAAACGATCTTATTATTAATTTAAAAGACGTTTCAAGTATGCAATACTTCCGTAGTAACCTTACTTGGCGGTGAAATCTGTTCTTTAGCAATGACAACAATACCCAAACTGTCGATCATGTGGCGAAAGCTAAAAATAACGGAGGACGTAAGAGAGCGTTATGCATGACAAATTCATCTATAATCTAAATTCATCTTGTTTTATAACATTTTCGGATATGGAATTAAGAGCAAGATATAATAAAGATAAAAGTTTTCTTACCAGCCGACAAAGTGCAACAATGATCGTGCCATTGGTATAAAAACTACTGCTTCACCCAACATATTAGTTTTCAGAGCGTGAAAAAATTGTTTCGAATCGAAATCGGTGTGCGTTTCTTTCACCCTGATAGGAAAAGTCGGCGATCCAGAATCGCTAGAAATTCTGACGAACAGCATGTCGGGCGTGCTCTCTGATGTTACGGCTTTCATTAACTCACACGTTTTGATCAAAGTCACCTATAAATTAAAGCCCAAGCGTTTTGATTAAAGTCTCGTATAAAATGAAGAGGTGAAATAAAATTACACGAATAATAGAGAAAAATAGAAACATAGTGGAAGATAGGAAAGAGAAAGTTCAAGATGTTCAGCATGCTACCTCATTTTTACAGGACAAGTAACCCGAAGTTAATGATATTGGTCCGTTAGCGGCAACATCCAAATCGAAAAGACGAAGTAAGTCCCGCCAACATTCATCTTGGATGTCCGGATTGGCGAATTTTTCGGGCATTCCGACAACAAAAGCTACGGAACGACGTTCGTCGCGCGACATATAAAAAATGGACGCACCGGCGATACGTAATAAAGCAGCGTAATATTCGGGTATATTTTTGTCTTTCGAATCTAAAAAAATTCGAGAAAGACAATAAACTAAACAGAAATATGAAATTTCACTCCGATATTGAAGTAATGTACACAAAAAATCAAATAGAAACCGGAAAAAAGAAAGTGAAAAAATGAGGAAAATTCCAGAAGAATGGAAAAACGTAATATACCCACATATACTTAGAAAAAATGCCTAATCAGTGATCAATGCTAGAAGAAAAATAGAACGAGAGAATAAACGAGACGTTCAGAAACACATGTATTTCGGGACCCTTTCAAGCAAGATACATACTAAATTGAGCAACTGACGAGACTTATCATCAAGGTTACTAAATTGTAGAGAAAGGTAAAAAACTTAGTAACGCCGCTGTCTAAAAATTTTTGTTTTATACCTGCTGTCGGTCGCGTTACCAAATTTGTTGGCAAGGAATTCGTCCGCACGAATCGTCTGAAACGGTCGGAGAAGTCTTGCGATATTTCTTTTTCGTCGATAACGCCATCCATCAACCATAGCGGACCGTTATCCGCAATGAACTTTTCCTTGTCAGCATAAAAGTAGACGACGCGACCACCATCAGCGGTCGACTTGACGTAATCAAGCATTTTTTTCTTAACGACATCATCCAGTTGGGCATCTAGAAAATGAATATTGGAGAATATTTAATTTCCAAAGGAATTGGGAAAAATAATCTGTTGAAGACGTGACGCGCCTTAGTAGATTAAATCTATTGAAAACTATTCAGAGACGGAATTTATCTGAATCAATTTTTTCGAGAGTAAAAGTATCATTTCGTCAATCTTCGACACAAAATTATTTGAATTAGTGCTGACAAAGTTTTATGTCCAAATTCTGCCTATAGGCTCAAATAGAATTCTGAAATGACGACTGTATCTGACTGTTTTCTCTGAAAAAATCAGTGGTTATTGTGCCCGGTCTGGTACTGATTTCTCTGTTCATTTAGAGCCATTTTTACACTATTTTCAAGATTAGACAATCGCATTTTACGGCACTATACATTTTTGAATCAGAAAATTGCATTACACACGTGTCCTGATTACCTAATCCAAGCAATAAACTTTTTACAGACATTTTACGCACCCGGGACGAATAAAATTTTGCAATATGGCGTCCAGCGTATATTCTTCAGAATCTCTGATTCGAGCTGATAAATTACATACGTATTCCGGTGTAGGACCCGTTTAAAAAGCTGCGCAAAATTTTTGAACACGCTTTTGTCGTCCGAATATATAAACAAATTTGGCGGCATAGGCTTTATCACTTCATTCTGAAAAATTTCTTACAACATTCTTTGTCATACAACATTCAATCGACTTTGAAAATGTCCACAATAAAAATGATTTATTCCTGTCGATGTTAAAAAGTTGTTTTTTCACGAAATATCTGTTTACTCATCTAATCGATTCTTGAATATTTGCAAGAAAATCTATCCGACGAATTGTAAAACAAGTATTTCTTCCAAAAGTGCCTCGGGGCGCAAAATAGATATTTATGCTAATAATAAACGACTTGCTAAACGGAAACCTTTTTTCCTCGAGTTTACTGTAGCAGTTAGGCGAATAAATTTAGAGAAAATGCAGGTTTATTGTCTGCTCACCGATTTCTATGGATTTTTCTCTCCAGAGCTCGTTTGAACATGAATAGACTATAGTCTTTACGGTATAAATAACAAATCAAGAAATATTGCATTTTAATTTACACATTTTAACACCCTTCAAGCCAATGAAATGTTATTTATGGATAATTTTTACCGCCAAAGTGAAATATTTTTGAGAATTTACTTGAAGGCGATTCATCATGCGATTGTACGTGAACTTGTGGTCTTGGCCGGGTAAAACGTTAACGTCGATGACGCGTAGTAAATCTTTCCAAACATTGACGTTTTGATCCAACAAATCGAAGGGGTGCGCGGCGGCAAATGCGACCGTCCCTGCCTCATCAGCCGAAACGTATAAAACCGGGATCATACCATCAACTTTGAGCATAGCAACAGCGTAATTTTGTTTTTCGTATTTTGCATCGCCGGATTTGGAGTCAGAATTTATCTGGAAAGCAAGAAGGAATGCACTATGATTGTAAAACAAGTTTTAAAAATTACTGGCGTTATCTTATCCTTGTACTTCTTCGGTACAATAGGGGACTGGTTCTAGACTGTAAGAGTTTTTGTTGCATGAACTTTATGTAATGACATTAGTCAATTTCCGCGGACTTCCACGGAAATTGAAGCAATTCAGAAATTGAAAATCAACGCTAATCATGCAAATAAAGTGCAAGGTGAAAGCATAAATGATTTAGGAAATTTTTTTGACAGCGCCTGACAAAAAATAAATCTTAAAGTCAATGCTTGAATTACCGCATCGAATAAAAAATTACGTGCAGATTTTAAAGTTTCAACAATTGGTTGACCTTTTGGAATTATAGGCATATATGATGAACCTCCATACTTCCGGTCGGAAAAAACTGAAAAATGTCAATATTTTGACTAAAAAATGGTGATTTTTTACATAGAAAACGGTTTAAAAACCGAATTTTTTTAGAAGACCCCTAAAATTTTGGACAATCAATGACGTTCCGCCCTCAAAACATACCTGTGATTGGGGGGACCCCACCCCCAACTAGGTCAACCTTATACCCAACCCCCCAAACTCGGAAAAATTGGAAAAAATTAGGAAAAAATGGCCTTTTTTTGGGAAAATATTCGAAATTTTTCGACTTTTTTAGGCGTTTTCGACCCCCCTCGTCAAAATTTTGGAAATTTTGGGACCCCCCACCTCAAAATTTGGGCTTTAACCCCTCCCAACTGACTGGACTTTTTACAGGTATGCAGTCAAAACGTCGCTTTATATTTCCAGACCCCGAAACTCAGCGAAATGTATATCATAAGGATGGGACAAATATCTGAAACCGCACCCGATAGAGAGGTTTCCATGGACTCGTATTCGGCACCGCTCAACATGGAGATTTTCATGGACCCGTATCCTAACGGGAATACTATTAAGTTCAAGACTCGATCCTCAGTCGGAAAATGAGATGATTCAGCCAGTTTATGTTATCACATTTTTCGAACTTTTCACAAAAACTTAATATCGAAATCAGCCAAATTATATCTGATGCATAATCATTTTTCAGCCTCTTTTCTTAATCAACAATTTTTTTGTGACTTCTTCGAGTCTTTTGTGCAATGTTAAAGAATGAACAATATTTTGTCTAATAAAAAGGGTAAAAACCGCAAATTGAACAATTCCCTCATTTCAGGATTACTGTATAATTATTTATGTACTCCGTCGCTTCCACACACCAATGTATGTCCGTCGCTTCCACACACCAATGTATAAAAAAGAATTGGCAGAATATATCTGTATTATTTCATAAGCAATAATAATTGAATCTCGTTAAACACATGATTACATACATATTAATTCGAAAATTCTTCACATCAGTCCACTTGATTGAATGCACATAACATTGAAGTGGATCCGGACCAAAAAGAGCAAATTTCTTGGAACCGAGCCGGAACAATAAAATTTTTCAGATCCGGTACCTGAATTCGACTTCGATGAACATCATGAAAAAGTGAATCTATCCCTTCTCCACGGAACCGTAAATGATCTGTTAACCACATAAATGTAGCGGAGCTACGAGGTCTGAGAGTCAAGACAATTTTGGCGGTGAGGGTCATCGACTGCCAAATTTTTCCTTTGGGGAGGATCGTTTAAGAAAACATTTCGACTTTTCACCTCAAAAGAAAATAATAGTAATTTTTGTCTAAAAAACCGTAAAAATATTATTTATGATTAGAAGCTCCGGAAAAATTGACGTTTTTGACTGTTTTTGCTCAAAAATGACCATTTTCTATAAAAATTAACATTTCAACTTTTTTCCCAACAAAAGTATTGAATAATGGCTAGCAAATTTCAGTCATACGATTGGTAAATCTTTAAGGGAAGTCACCATATGGCCGACAATTCCTAGGCTTCCCCCAATTATATTGTATGCTCAAGCGTACCTGGACCGGCCAGTCAGATGGGATTCTTTCACCGCCCGCAAATTTATCGAATTTCGACTTGACGTTTCCTAAAATTTGTTTATCGGGCACCAGGCTATCCAAAAGCCACGTCCAATTTTCGTCGGCCGTCGTCCGCCCTAAGAACAATACCTTGCCTCCGCGACGAAAATAATCCAATAAATTTCGCTTTGACTTTTCGTCCACGTCCTTGGCGCTATTTTCCGCCGCCAAAACTATAGCCGAGTACTTTTTGTGTAAATTCGAGTGCGACAATTCGTCGCTCAACTTTTCCAACGTGGTGTGATGGTATTTGAAATGAGCGGGTTCTAAAATCGCTTTCAGGGATTGGTCGAGCTTGGCCAAATAGGTACCGGCTGAGCGATCCGTCGATTCGCGCCCGATGCATATGAGTATGGTTTGTAATGTAACAGGAATCGAGTCACGTGGTGGCTAAAGAAGTAAAGAGAACAGTGGTTAATGAACGTTCAGGATAGTGATTAGACATCGGAATGCTGACACCAAAATTGAGAGAAAAATTAGGATTAATTATTTTAAATTTGTTTTATTTTTGATTTTTTTCTATTATATATCAGTTTTCATTTAGGAATTTGAAAAAATAAAACCAATTTTACACATTTTCTGAATCAAACCGGGATGTTTATTTAAATCACAGTTCAGTTCTTACATGTAGTTGGGGAGAAGTGCTGTTAGAACCCCCATTAAAAATCGTATAGCTGGCCATACGGTGACCCTCTGAGATTTGCCAATCATAGTTTTTTTCAACTGTTTCAGACTTTTTAGGCGAAAAGCCGATTTTTTTCATTTAATGACTTCCGTCCCTAAAATGATGGGCAATCGATGACCTCCAGGCCTTGGAGCGCCGCTACGTGTATGATTCATTAGAGATGTCGATTCCGGGTAGGTGCCAGATCCTCAATGTACTGCATATCTGCTATCTTAGTCAAATCCGCCACCCAGTTTTTTACCATATTGTGGGCTGTTCCATGAAAGCGACAGAAAAATATTTTCTACCATACAGACTACCTTTCTTTTACTTTTTATCTTCGAAAACCCATTACGAAACAACCGCAAAATTTGTTTTTTTACGTTTTTCTGTCTTTTAGCGGATGTGCATTAGGGTTCTGGTAGCAGAAGTGCAGTAGATAACGGATGCGCTACCCAATCTCGATTCAGAAGATACATTATTGTGCAATATTTGTCTTTAAATTTAGTTGAATTTTGCTCTACATGTTGATGTGAATTTATTTTTTCATAGATTTTTCGAAATATTTCTAGTTTTCCTAAACGTTTTACCAATTAAAGACTCAAAGCAATTAGTGAACCTGAATCAAATCCGGTCCTTTTGAATCTGCCATTACCAGTGATGACATACGCAGCGCTGATGCGCATAGCAAAATACTCATTCTTACTAGTTTTAGTTGCCTAGCTTTGTTCAGTAAGTGGTGTAATTAGAAAAGAAACGCAAATGTGGTTGCTGAAACCACCGCTGAAGAAATGAAGAAAAAATCCGAAACAAATAGATTTTCATCATACGGATACGTAAGCAAACCATCTTTTTACGACTGTTCAGAAATCTAGTTTTGAAGATGCGTTGAAAAACCATCAAAAAAATCGATCAACTAGCGTATGTCCGTTTTCAAAGTATCTTATATTACCACGGAAATGCAGCAACCGAAAAATGCCGACAAAGAAGACAGGTGTGCATTTTCTGGGAAAAACTGCGTCAAATGAATTTTCGAAGAATATATGATAAACGTTAGTTCAATTTATGAGAAGTTTTTAACTCACGGACAATCAAATTTTGCAGTGACTTCTATACAAGAAGCTGGGCAGTTACAATATTTGCAGTTAGCATTATTTAATAGCGCAAAATACAATTTTAACATTATGTTCTAATTTCAGTTCTATCAACAAACAAAACAACATAGAATGAATATGTTTATTGAACCTCAGTAATTTTTTTTTAATTCTCAATTTTATGCCCTACACAACGATTTTGAATTTGTGAAGATGAAAAATCTATTTTCCGATAACTGCAAGATTCTGGATATAGGAGGTGATGTATTCTAAAACGCATAATTAGCCTGGGCTGAACAAACATCGCAAGATGAGCAGTTGGAACAAAACAATGAAGAGAAACTTTCAAACCGCTAATTAGAATTGTAATATATATTCAAAATCCTTCTTTGGTGAGCCCAAAAAGGCTAATTACACGTCTCAGAATTCATGCGATTTTTTCGAAATGAAATTCAAGCATGTCGAATACAAGATTTTTCATTTCCCGATGACAATTTTCAATTTTTCATAAAAAAATGTTTATTCGTTCCAAACAACGATTTTATATCTTTTTCAGTTTGATATCTCTGCTTTCTATTGTTTTATAGACAAAAGCTCTTTTATAATCACTTGATGAAGTTCGGCTGTGTAATGAGTAGATGTCGAAAATTCATCAAAAAAGATACATGACCAATGTGCTTTTTCTGATAAATTTTTGACTTCGCAGTAAGCTCCATAGATTAAAGTCGAACTCCCCACTAAAGGAAGTATTGCGGTGTAAATTTTAGATGCTTACATTTTATAGTGTATTCGATAGTCTAAAGGCGTGCAACTAAGGTTCCACTACTCTTTTTTGCTCATGGATCATATTTACGCTAAAATTTGAATAAGTGTTACGGAGTACAAGAAGGGCCACTTGATTTTTTCGTCGTAACTTGGAAAACGTGTTTAAAGTTCCTCATGATTCACTACAATAAATCAAGTTTTGTACTGCAATATTAAGGATTGCGACCAAAAAATCAAGTTAAAATCATATAGGCGATTTCAATATTTTACACACGAGAAATTATCTTGATTACGAAAAAGTAATCATCTTGATTATAAAAAGGTAATAATTTTGATTGCAAAAACTAATCATCTTGATTACAAAAAAATAACCATCTTGGTTAAAAATGTAATTTTGCATATTCTTATCCTCATTATTTTTTGAAATCAGGATGAAAAAATTAAGATGACCGATCAATCAGAATCGAGCACGTTTAGCGATCGATATTATGTTGCGCCTAATCTAGCGGATGAAAATTTTGAAAATAAACTAAGAGCGTTGTTCTGCCTACTATGTTTATAAAAAACAAGAGCGCCCTTCTCCAGACCTCAGAAACACACTTGAAGAGTTCCAGTACATGTATGTAAACATAGGAGGCGAGACAACGGCTTTGGTCAGTTTCAATATGTTTCATCCGCAGGAGTAGGCGAAACGGTGAATCTATCGAGCAACGGCGATAGTTTTTCAAAGTATGCTTAGACATAATTATGAGCACTGCAATAATGTGCATTGCAAGAGGTGTTCATCTCTCGTATGACAGAAAGAGGAATAACAGCGCTTAACTCCGGAATAAATTTTGTATGGCAGAAAGCGGAACAACGCTTATCTCAGGAATAAATCCTGGAATAAATTTAAACGTATGACAGAAAGTAGAATACGCTACCTTGAATAAAAAAGGGTCATTTTATTCCTCACTTTTATACCCGCTCGGAGCAGGTATAAATGGAGGAATAAGAAATTTTTGTCCCATTTTGCTGCAAAAAATTGTGAACACATTTTCTTTTCTTGTGTTGTTTGTGTACCATGGAAGAAATTCGAATATTGGAACTGTTGGAAAAAACTGATCCAATCGAAAATACGATTGTACCCATAAACAGCTCATTAACTCGCACGAACCCGTTCGAAATTTACACTGATCAAGAATTTTTATTACGTTACAGTTTCCGTAAAGAAACAGTTCGAATTATAATTGGTGAATTAGGAGCTGTTTTTCAAAGATCAACTGCACGTCACAATGCTTTAAGTCCTGAAACACAAGTAAGCAATTAGTCATCTTCATTTCGATTCACATTCAAAACATTTCTTTTATTCAAAAATGGCACATCACATTCACATGCCAAGCATAGTTAGCGTGTTGATGATCCTCGTCTATCTATAATTAATATTAAGAAAATCACTTCTTCAGTTGAAAAATTTGATTCATGACTTTTTGAGGCTTTATTTCAGCCATTACACAAAAAAATAACTCCACTAAAAACGATTTCTTTATGGAATTGTCAAAAAAACTTTTGTGTCAAGGTTATTTTTGTTGTACCTTTTCTTTGTGACGTCATGCTTATACTAAATTTTGATTAGCTTCTTTTTCAAGTAATTCTTTCGTATCCAGGAATAAATTCTTTTTATTCCTGGCACAGCTATTCCACCGTAACTCAGCTCTCTGAGATCAGCACAGGTATCCCTGAAATAGCTGTGCCGAGAATAAAATGTATGCCGAGAACAGCTACCCCATGAATAAGGCTTATTCCTGAGATAACTTGTTCCTCTTTGTCATTCGGCCCTTAGGTCACGGGAGTCTGAACTCTCAGGACTAGCCAAAACCTGGAAAACCTTACCAGGTGTAATCTATAGGCGATTATGTAAAGAAAGTCATCTGAATGATGTTATAGAGAGCCGTAGGAAAACAATGACGATTGGTCACTCCTACCAGCTATTGGTCAAAAATATTAAGAAATCAAAGGGTATTCTCGATGTGATCTGAGCAGTGTAGATAAACAGATAGAGCCGGGGATTCGACAATTCGTGGTGTAAAATCTGAATCCGGATCCTGATTAACCAGTCAAAATCCGGAATTTGAATCCTGCGGGGAGGAATACTTAAAATTTTGAGTAAAATACGGACGTATAGGCCTAAAGCGGAAATAACCTCAACTGGGATGCCAATATTTTGATTCTGGGCAGATATTGCCCAGAACCGACAAGTCGGGTCCAATACATAACCACTTATGAGTGATCAAACTAGCCCGAGTCAAATATGGTGACTCAGTTGAGATTCACTGAAAAAATGAGGTCCGAAATTTTCGCTTTAAAAATCAGGAAGAAAGATGATTCAAAAGTAAATTCTAGCCTAAAAACACATGAAAAGCGGTTTCGTGCAACGAAGCTCGACATTTTCGATCAGTTATCTATAAAAAACAGTTTCCTACTCGAAAAGATGTTTTTACTTAGTAAATAGCATATGAAGTGAAAACAAAGTGGAAAAGTCACAGCTATGAATTGAACAACCAATAATTTTGGAATTTTTATTTAAAATTTTTTAAAGTTCACTTCAAATGACAATCAAGCCTTGAATTTTTGAAAAATTCGTTGAGATTATTTTTTTTTAAAATTCAGAGACAATTAAAGAATTTTAAGGATGGCTTTCAAAAATGAGAACATTGCAAATATTTCAAGGATGGGCAAGAAACCTGACCTCTCTATGTGAATCGAAAGAATTTACGGTAGACCGGACGTTTTTAGTATGAATTTTTCATACGCTGTGTCACTGAACGTCTCCTATTAACTGATCAAGTCACTGAACGTGTTCTATTAAGGTAGAATAAGAAAACAACGGGTTTTTACTCAAGCTAAACGTAAACATACCTGCGGCACCACACTGACGATTTCCAAATCCATGGCTTGCGCAAGAGCCGTCCAAACTGCTGTTGACGCCTGTAAGCTTTTTTCTAGCGATTCCGATACAAAAACTAATTCACTACCGCTTTCGGCCGAAACATCTAAATATGCAAACGAATTTTCTACTTTCGCAACGGCCACAGTAAACTCGTCATCCATTCTATCAACCACGGCGGCAGGGTTTGGCGCCAAAGTAACAAACTGACGATCAACAGGTACGTCGCGACCGGCTGATATCAAACGAAACAAATCCAAAATATTTCCAAGCGATTTCTCATCTTGGGAAATAATATTCAATAACTTTAAGGTATCCGGATTCTTTTGTAAATCTTCACAAAACGTCAAGACTTTGGCCGATAGACCTCCGCGTAAGAAAAAATTCTTCAACGGCTCGTAAATTGTGGGTAATTTTGCAGCATAATTCGACAATATTAAACCGGATACTACATCTGATGGAATTTGGATCGAGGTTAAAACATCTTCGACACATTTGTGATCATCAGTAGCATTTTCATAGAGCCTTTCAGTTGAGTATAAATCATTTCTTAAAACAGTCGATAATATTTCGGATAATTTGTTGAATGACGAGTCACTTTGATCACTATCGGGACCAACACAAATATAGATTTTTTTCCTGTTCGTCGACATGAGCTTTCGGACACGCTGTCTCTAAAACGAAAATGCATCTGGACTCAACTCTTCCAAAGGTTTCAACCAGTAAACAGATATGCTGACCAGTATGCAACCCCTACGTCTTGCGTCGTCAAAGCCCACCAGAAAGATGACCGTCGAATTCGGAAACTGAGTAGTATTTTAAGGACTGATGAATTTTGAACTTGGGCTGAAAAATTGTTTGAGTCTAAATCTGTAAATAAATGAGTGTTCATAAACTCTCGGCTTTATCGTGTTTTCCCTCATTAATTTATTTTCCATAATAAAAATTCTTCTCTTCTTCTTATCATCCTTCTTTTCCCTTCAAAAATTCATAGGCATAAATGTGTTACGTGACTTCTCTAAAAAATTCCGAGCGAATTGATAATTTATATTCACTCTCTTGTTTCGGAAGTCCAATGTGGCAGTAGGAAGTTGATTTTACATCGACCGAGTGACGAGTAAGATTGTGTAAGGGTTAGATGGCTTTAGAATAGGTCTATCTGCAACTGGTAGAGTAGTTTTGATGGATCATTTCAAATACGGGCCATAAGCAGGGACGGATAAATGATATGTATATTAATGCTTGGATCAAAGAAATTATGACTTCAGTTATTAGGGTAATAGTACCTAAACCCAATTTCTTGCTGGATGATGTAGTTATGTCTTCAAATGAGAAAATTCTCGGAAGGGTGTAGTATGAATTGGAATCCGGTGCGAAGCGCCGGAAAATTTTACATTTTTCCATTCTATAACGCATAAAAATGCATTGGGAAAGGAAACCTTATAACCTAATCAAAAGGGCAATCAGGCTTCAAGTTGCGCTGTGGAGCATGAAAAAATTTAGGGTATGGTTCTCATTGTAGGAAAAACTTTGGGGAATTAAAAACCGAAAAGATGCGTTTTGGTGAACTTTAAAAGATCAAGATCTCAAAATTTTTCGGCGATTTTCTATCAGGAGCGACCGTTAGCATATCTACTTCCACTTTGTAATTAATGCTCAACAGTTTCTATCAATCAAATTAGCTCGTCCTATTTTCTTATCGTTAATAGTCAATATTTCGCCGAGATTTTTCGTCGATTCTCTCAATTTTTTCTCTCGATGCTTGGAATTTTTCGAACGTATACAACATGAACTTTTGCATTTATTGAAGATGGAAATTGAAGACATTATTCTAGACTGTGATTTTAGAACATACATGTACATACGGGGGATTGGGGGGTAAACCCCTTTAGCTGACATACTGGACACCCCCCGGCCCAAAAAAATCCTCAACACCCCCTGAACTTTTTTCAAGACAGCTTTTTTGATGATTTTTGTGCGTAGTTTGTATGAAAAAACTGGCTTGCAGAACTTTTTTGACTTTTTGGTTCGCCTACCCGCCTGGATAAAAGGTCCACCATACAGCTTTTGAATTGATTTTACGTTAAGAAAGGATTAAAAGCTTCAAAAAGTTTACAGACTTGACGTATTTGATCCTTCTCAAAAAATGTGTCAAGGAAAAAATGTGAATCTTCATTAAATATCAAGATAAAATATTGAAGATTACCAATTAAAACATGAGATAATAGGTTTAGGATGATGGAAATACATTAAGTGATAAGTGAAGGTAGACATGCTAGAAGCTGCGCCTGAGCTAGGAAAGAAATAATAATGCTTATTAAAGTTATAACCGGCTCGAAGCACCGGAAAATTTTGAGATTTGGACCTATTAAAATCCACCAAAATACATTTTTTCTATATGAAAACACCAAATTTTTTTCACATTTAGTAAATATTTCTTTGCATGGTGCAAAAAATCTGAAAAAAAAGTTTTGCACGAGCGGAAAAAGTTTTGCACAGAGCAAAAAAAATACTGCTCAAGTACCTTTTGCATAACACACATTATAAGAAAGGTGGCCACCAGACGCACTAATACCCAATTGTTCTTCGTTTAAATTTGGTTAATCTCATGTATTTTGATCTTAAAAACACACATTTATCATTGTTTTAGCATACCTCATGTTTTTGTGTGTCGACCAATGTTACCCACCAATGGGTGGGTAACATTGGTCGACATGCTAATTCTTTTTCGTTAATAAATTTTGAATGATTGATCTTGTTATTTTCATTCATATTGATATTTTCATGTACCTCTTAACTTGCTGTATCTGTATAACACGATATTTTTCACGTCAAGCACTTTTTTAGGTCAATTGACCAAAGTAACCCACCATAGGGACTGCCGGGAGTAGATTTACGAAAACTTTTTTGCTGTTGATGTTCATCATTTTCAGCTGAAATTTTGTGACAGCAAAGGTCGATAGTTATGTTACCTCATATCCAAAATTTGTTTTGTTGCATTATATCTGTGATGAGATATAACATTTCTACTTGTACAAAAAGTAACTTGAACAGAAATAATAATGGCGACCGAAGTTGACCACTATGGTGGGTAACATTGGTCACAAAGTGAACTCTTTTCAACGATCTTCGGTAGGCTGAATCTGCATGCTACTTATGAAAGGATGCGTTTGATCGATATGTCTGGCATTTTTGATATATGAGTTCCATGAAAAATTTTTACAAAGTCCCCTTGTATAACAAGTTATACGTTGAAGAAGCCGAATTGACTCGATTTTGACCAAAGTTACCCCACTTCACCCTAAATCTTTATTAAACTGCTTTTGAGGATATTCAGGGATTTTCTCATTGTCCACGATAAATACAGATCCAAAATATTGGTTGAATATTTCACTTTTCATTTTATCATCAGTTATAGCAGACTCACCAGAAACAATAACAGGAATAGTGTGCCTCAACTGAGTTTTATTATTCATAAATCTATAAAAATCCTTGATTGAATTCGAATTTAGTAAACATTCTTCCTTTCTAGCATAATATTTTATCTTTGTAGTTTTCAAGACTTTAGAATTGTGTTTGTTGAGTCTATTTTTGTTAGCATTACAACGATTTTTAACATAATTTTCCCAAGTTTTTCTTTATTGATTTCAATTTCAAAAGATACTTTGGCAAATTGGAGGTTTTTGAGAATTTTTTCTTTTGATGAACAAATTCTAGTATTAATTTCTTCATTATTTCTAGAAAACCAAGATAGAAGTCATTGACAGTAATGCATTGTTCAAAAAATTTGTCCAATCGACTTTTGCCCAATAGATTTGAAGAGATTCATAATCAGCTTTCCTGCAATCAACTTTATCATCAATGATATTGCTACAAATTTTATTCTAAAAAAATTCAGGGGGGAATTCCCCCCTTCCCCCCATACCTGTAAGAGGTCCGATCATTTGGGGGGAGGGAGTAATCCGAAATTTTGGGGGAGGGGGTCGAAAAAAGTCGAAATTTCTCCCAAAAAAGGCCAAAAACATACTTTTTTTTCTAATTTTTTTCAAACTGGTAGGGGGAGTTGAGGAGGGGATTGGGTATATGGTTGGCCAAGTTGGGGGAGAGTCCCCCCAATTACAGGTATGTTGCTCCCTCTAAATATCTAAATATACGGGCCTGGCCTGGCCTACTGGTTGTGGTTGCTGTGTCCATCACAGGGTTTTTTTTTGCACAGGCCAGATTGCAATGTGCAACTTGGGGAAAAATTTTGGTTGCACAGATAAATTTTTAGTTGCTCACTCTAAAATCGCTAAATTTGCTTAAATTTATCGGAAAAACCATCGAAAATTAGTTCTCTTGACATTTCGTTCGATCCGCGTCAGTTTTAGGCATTTAAAACCCAATTTTTTGAGTTTTGGAGACTAAATGAAAAAGTTAATATAACTAGATTAGAGTAATTAGTTCGGCGCGCAGCGCCGAAAATTTTTTCTGGATTTCAATATTCTGGAACGCTGGAAAATGAATCTTTCCACCTTTTATTTCCCAGACAGGAGGTTTGATTTCTCGGTGAATTTAATGAATTTTCAGTGGGACAAACTGAAATGCAAAAAATAGGCAAGCGGTTTTCAACCGCCAAAAATTTCTAGCATTGTCTTACACTCAAAATGTTTTAATCACATGAAAGTCAAAATTCAAATTTTTTGTGAAGATCGCAGAAAATTTTGGGAAAATTATCGAGAAAACACGTCGATTCAAGCGATAGTTGAATAGTTCGTATTCCAGAACAGATAGGTCCAAAAATACTAAGCAGCGGAAAAAGGCAAAAGTTGATTCAGAATCAGCATTCTTTTTCCGACCAGAAAACACTGTTTTCTTTAACGAACTTTTTTCCACAAATGTGGAAAGGGGTCAAATTTTTTTTCCACATGTGGAAAAAATTTTTTTCGTCTTAAAATTTTCTTCCACATTTGTGGAAAGACCTCAAAAAAATTTTTCCACATTCCAGATTTTTTTCCCACATTATAGTGCAAATGTGGAAAAAAACAGTGCCAGAAAAACTATGTTCCGTGAGATAAAGTTCAGCAAAACATAGCCTGATTCACGCTAAATGAGGGAACTCGCTCTGAAAAGTTTCGTAACTATTAGGCGGTGTTTGGAATTTTTGACTACAGTGAACTATGATACCGAAATGTACAAATTCCAATGAACTTCGAATATCGCAACGCTATGTTGAAGACAATTGATAATTATGCAAGATTCACGATCGTACGCTGATGAATTTGCGTGAAAAATGTTAGTTTTCATCAACTTCGTCAAAAAACAATACAGGATCAAACATTTAACCATAATATGATGATAATTAGAACCTTTATATGAGCACTAACCAGAATGACCTTTTCTAACCGCGCACTAGAATAATATAGAAAATTATAAATGAATTGAAACCCGGCGCGGAGCGCCGGAAAATTTTCACTTTTTTCCATTTTAGAACGCATAAAAATGCATCTCCGGACAGAAAACCCAATAACCTTCTCAAAAGCGCAGTCAGGCCTCAAGTTGCACTGTGCAACTTGGCAGAAAAAATTTGGTTGCACAGCCCGAAATTTGGTTGCTGGATGTGTGCCAGTGTTTTTTTTTTGTGCCAAAACATGGTTTTTGGCACACAAAAATTTGAAATGGCACAAAAAATTTTGGGCGTTTGTGCCAATTGGCACAAATTTGTTGACTAGTCGAATGCCGAATTTCTTTGATTTTAGTCATTTTAGGGGCTGAAAACGCAAAATTTTCTCGGCGCTGCGCGCCGAGTCAATTACTTAAGTGTAATATTGGTCAAGAGTCAGGAATCTGAAAGAATTATATTGTATTCGATAATAGATTTGTATGATCGCAACAAACTTTGAGATTGTCAATGATTGAAAAATGAATTAGTTAACTTCCACTGTTCATTCAGTGTGATCGGAAACCGAAATTTTAATTTTTGATGTTTGATTCGAACAGAAAAATTTATTTTTTTGGCGCAATTTTTCAACCAAAAATTTACGCGACGTGACTTCCGTTCTAGTTTTTTTTTAGGAAAAATCATTACGGACATCCTTACATCGGTGTTAAGAAGAAATCCGTAGCCGAAAATTAAAGAAAAATATAAAATGCCTGAAAAGTTATTTCTTTCTGAGTCGTATAAACTGCTTTCTTCATCAGTTTTTCTTATCGCACCGACGTGCTTAAGAAAAAATTGAGTTGACACGATTTTTTTGCAAATTAGTGCGGCAAAAGTAACCTTTAGTTATGTTTTTATCAAACTTTTGGCATAAAACTTTTTAAAAGTTTTCAGTATGTTTTTGGGCTGGAAAAATTTTTTTGTGTCATTGGCACAAATTTTTTTGGCCCTTTGTGCCAATTGGCACAAATGTGCGCGCACAAAAAAAAACGCTGCTGTGTGCAAAAAAAAACCCTGGTCCATCAACAGCGTTTTTTTTTGTGCACGGACATTTGTGCCAATTGGCACAAAGGGCCAAAAAAATTTGTGCCAATGGTACAAAAAATTTTTTCATTCTAAAAACGTACTGAAAACCATAAAACTGTTTTGTGCTAAAAGTTATAACAGTATGCCCTGTTTTCGATCTAAATTGAGTCATTTTTTAAAGCTCAATTCGTACGTGCTTTTGTCATGTCCTTTATTCATATTTACTCTTGTATTTCTTTGCATTTAATAAATTTATTTTCGTTCTTCCTTTCAAGTTTGATAAAAACTAACTATACAGACTTTCACCGCATTCATTTGCATAAAAATCGTGCCTGCTCTTTTTTCTCCAATCACGTCAGCGAGATAAGAAAAACTGGTCTAAAAAACGGTTTCTACGATCCGAAAAGAAATTGAATGCTGCGAAAATTCAGATATTTTTATAGACTTTTTGTCATAAAGTTTTCCTTTACTTTTCGGCCTCTTTCCTAACAAACAACTATATAAAGATTAAATTAGGATTTCTTGTATGTCTATAATTGTTTTCTCCTGAAAAAAGTCGAAAGTCGCTTCGCGTAGATTTTTGGCTGGATAATTGTGCCAAAAATTTCAATTTTTTTGTTTGAATCAATTATCAAAAATATAAGTTTCGGTCGGTTCTCAATCCAACTGAATTAACAGAGGACGTAAATTTAACAATTCCTATTCTTTAGCCGGTCATTGACAATCTCAAAGCCTGTTGCGATAATACAAATAAATTATTCGAATAGAATCCGCTCGCGTTCGAGACAAAGGAAAGTAGTCAATATTAAACCCATTGAATCGGCGCGAAGCGCCGAGAAAATTTTGCGTTTTCAGCCCTTAAAATGACTAAAAATCAAGGAAATTTAGCCTTGTACCAGTCAAAAAATTTGTGCCAATTGGCACAAACGCTCAAAATTTTTTGTGCCATTCCAAATTTTTTTGTGCCAAAAACCATGTTTTGGCACAAAAAACACTGTCCATCAATCCAAAAAACCATGATAAAAAAATCAGTGTTCACCGTAATAATGACATTCTCGATGTAAATTTGACAACAGTTTGTACTTATGTTAAAGCGATGTAAGACATATAGAATCATACTTTCACAGTATTTCAATCTGTTTTATATACAACAAACCTATATCGCAACAATAACAATCAATAATTCGATATATGGTGTGAAGGCTATATCAACTAAGGAAGCAATTTTTCCAATCCGACTCTTCTACTGTGCGATCATACGACTTCAGTGGCGCAGGCGCGGCAGCGTTTTTTTTTGTGCACGTACATTTGTGCCAATCGGCACAAGAGGCCAAAAAAATTTGTGCCAATGGCACAAAAATTTTTTTTCTACTAGAAACATACTGAAAACTGCAGAAAATTTTTTAGCCAAAATTTTGATAAAAAGTTAACGTTTAATGCATTAATTTTTTTGTAGAAATCGTGTCCACCAACCTATTTTTCACTTTTCAGCTAAACATGTCAGTGTGATAAGGAAAAACTGTGCAAGTAGTTCGCGACGACTCGAAAAGAAATGGAATGCTGAGAAGATTTAAATGACTCTATGATTGTTCAGGATGAAATGAAATGAAATGAAAAATATTTATTGCTGTTACACAAAACAAAAACGAAAGAAAAATGCATAGTGAAATACATAATATAGTGTCATATAAAGAATAAGATTAGTAAATCGACTCGCAAGTAATGTGAATATTTTAAGAAATAGAAAAATCATGCAGCAATAGGGTGCAAAGGTTACTTGAAAATGAAAAGTAACAACTTACATGCACCCCCCCCCCCCCAATTCGATTATCAAAGTTTAGAAGTTTAATTTTTTCTTTGAAACTGTGCAAACTGGGAGAATTAACGATATCAAAAGATGAAGAGTTCCAGACATTAATATAACGGTTAAAAAAATCAAACTGGCAAGAGCAGTAGTATGAACTGACTTTATCGTCAATCTTAGATCATGATTACGACGCGTATTGTTGTTGTTTATACAGAAAAAGTCATCAGGATTTAGAATTGTTTTTTTGTGGATTATGTTGTACATGGTACAGAGAGCAGATTCTTATCTACGAATATCAAGCTTGCGTAGACCTAGCCTTTGAAGTCTATCTTCATAGGACAAACCTGATTTATGACCAAAAATCTTTCTGGTAAATCTACGTTGAACATTTTCGATGTAGCTTATGTCTGCTAAAAAATGTGGATTCCATACTGAACTACAGTATTCTAATATTGGACGTACATAAGTAACGAAAGCCTTTGCTAGAGTATTTTTCTCACGGGAGACGAAAGACTTGAGAATTAATGTAGACCTATTATAGGCATTTTTTACGATGTATCTATAGTGTTCTTTAAACTTCATATTAGGAGATATAAGAATTCCCAAATCTTTAACATAACTTGCGTTTGATGGGAGATGTTGGTAACAAAGTGTATATTGACAAGATGGGTTTTTTGCACCTAAATACAAGACATAACTCTTTGTAGTAGATATAGGTAATTGCCAAGCAGTAGACCAATTTGAAAGAGTATCAAGGTCTTGTTGAAGAATCATAAAATTTGTTGATACATTGAAAATTTTTAGATCATCTGCAAAAAGAAAAATTTCACTTTTGATATTGTCAATAATGTCATTTATGTACAAAAGAAACAAGGTTGGACCTAATACACTACCTTGGGGCACACCACTAGACACTTTGAGCTGAGATGATAGGGAGTTTCCAATTTTGACCCTTTGAAATCTATTCTTAAGAAAATTTGATATCCAGCTTAAAAGGGGACCAGAGAGACCATATTTAGAAAGTTTGAGAAGGAGCTTAAAGTGGGAAACTGAGTCAAAGGCCTTGGCAAAGTCAATGTACACTATATCTAAGGAGTGTCCTTTGTCCAATTGATTTAGCCATGAGTTTTTACACCTGAGTAACTGTAGTTCGCAGGATCTATGTTTTAGGAAACCAAACTGTTGATCTGCTAAAAGGTTATGCTGATGAAGGGAACTTAAAATTTTATTATTAATAATTTTTTCCATAATTTTGCATGGGACTGAACATAGGGAAACAGGACGATGTCTAAATTGATTAAATTTTCGACTACGAATCTATGTATATATGAATGAATGAAAGATTTTACCTGTCGAAGTGAACGCAAAATTACAATACAAAATATAATAAGTCGAGAACGAGGAAATAATGAATAAACGTGAAAGATAAATTTTAGAAGATTCGAACGACTAAATTAAAGATCAAAAGTAGGGATATAAGGTCGGTATTAGTGCGTCTAGTGGCCACCCATCTTATAACATGTGTAATTCAAAAACGTACCTGCAGTAATTGGGTAAAATGTGTGAGGAGAGGAGGCATAAACGGTATAACCTGCCTGCTAAATGGTAGCTTAAGCCTAAAGTCCAATTTAGCGGTGCAATAGCTCTGACTGTCGACGACAAAAATTACAGGATTTTTTCACTTCTGAATAGGGCCCAAGTCTAAAGGGTCATTTATATTTGATTTTTCGATGGAACTGATCGCCAACAGCTTGAAAATCCACTTTCGAAATGAAAGAATAACTATTTTGTAGAAAATGACGACAGTAACCTCCAACCGAACCTAACGGAACAAAAATTTCCCTTTCGTTCGGTAACGTTGGGTCGATTGTCTGTGCCTGAGTCGATTGCTTAAGCCGGCCTAAGCCTGAGCCGGGCTTCGTACTGTCGCCTTAAGTTATGCGTCACAACCAGTTATTGTAGGTATCTCTTGCATCTTTCGCATTACACACGTTATAAGATGGGTGGCCACCAGGCGCACTAATACCTATAAGGTCGATCGCGAGTATGCGCTAGAGTAAACAATTTTTATTTTACCTCCATTTATTTCCATTCATCTCATCATTCATTGACAGCCTGTAAACTTTGCTGCAACAATGCTGATACACTGTTCGAAGAGAACTCGTTCGCGTTCGGGTCAGTTACGAGTAGATAAAATTATATTCATAGATTCGGCGCGAAGCGCCGAAAATTTTTTGCATTTTCGGCCCCTAAATTGTTTAAAAATCAATGAAATTTAATGTTTGAACAGCCAAAAATTTTGTGCCAATTGGCACAAACGCTCAAATTTTTTTGTGCCAAAAACCATGTTTTGACACAAAAAAACACTGAGGCGCGGTGTTTCCTTTGCGCCACTGTTTTTTCGCCAAATGGGTAATTTTAGTGAAACAAATATCTTAAAAGGCAAAAAATTAGGATTTCCAGGTCGGAAAGATGCATTTTGGTGTATTCTTGAAGGTCAACTAAACTTCGAATTTCTTCGGTGCTTTTCGCTGGTTTCAGTTAATGATCATTGTGATCATTGCTACTATGATCCAGCTAGGTCCGACAGCAAGCATGTCTGCTGCACTTACTAATTAGCATTCAAAAGTTGTTAAGGCCTCATCTCGTGCTAATCAGTTTACCTTTGATATTGCGTCTACGAAAATAAGGATTTTTCAATTTTTTCACGAAATTTCTCTGTGGTCATTAATAAAAATTTATGAACTTTGTAACCATAATTTTTTGGGATAAATTTTATAAATCGGTTCCCGGCCTTTAGCCTAATTATTGTATATGAGTTGTTTGTTAATTTTGAGCATGGATTTCTGTGACTAGTGAGTAGACATTTATTTTTCCTTTAAAATTTTCCTTAGGCTTAGGCTTAGGGTACAACAGCTGCGCCCGAAGAGCGCAGCGCTGTTGAGGCTCTTCCAAATAAAGTTTGGGGCGGCCGCCCCCCCCAAACTTTTGAAATACGATTTTTTTGTATACCTAGGCAAATTTGAAAAAATTTTGAAAATTTTTTGAATTTTTCTTTGAAAAATACTTAATTTTGAGCACCGCCCACCCTGAAAAAAATTTCCGGATTCTCCACTGGTGAAAAGAACTATGTGAGATGTTTGCAGATTTTATGCAAATGAGTTCCTGAATGCCATGAGGGCCTGGATTTTTGAACTGATCTGGATAGCTGGCATCTTGAGGTGTCCTAAAATTCCAGTTTGAACCATAATTTGGAAGGAAACCGACTTGTAAAAAAATTCCTTTTTTTGTCTTCGGCAAATAATTGAAACACCACCAGTTAAGGTCAGTAACAGATATTCCGGGTTGAAAAATTCAAATTTTAGGTTGCTCTGCTCGTCTGATTTTTAAAATTTAGTCACATGCTTTCAGTACCATTTTAATAATTTAATAATAATTTATTTGTCTTTAGAAAAAATAAATCCAGAAAAGAATAAAGGAAAAATATTATCACGACCTTAGAGCGAGGCGATTAGTATCGCGCGGATATAAGCTCAAAAAGGCTCTATGTACATCGTTTTTTAAATACATGAACATTAACAGCGGATGTAACATGACTAGGTAACATATTCCACGTATCAATTCTACTACAAAAATCGTTTTCGAGTAATCGTGTACGAAATTTTGTCTTATATAATTTATATGGGTTGTTATAACGATAATTAAATTTACTGTATACAAAAAAATTATTTGAGTCCAAAATGCCGTTACAGGTAATAGAATAAACATAGCGTAAATCGGTTATAGTTATCCTGAATTCAAGAGAATGCAGACTGGCGGACTCCAATCTTTCTTGATAATTCCTAGAGTGAAAGCCATATGATCGTTTTGTGAACCACCTCTTAACTTTCTCTACCCTTTGTATTTCACCCATCAGGGAAGGATTCCAAATAGGACTACCATACTCAAGGATTGGGCGAACATAGGTTTTAAATGCCGTAATTTTTAATTCATTTATATTTAAGTCGAAACATTTAAAAATTAGATTCGATACCCTGCTAAACAGCCGCGCGGGTGTTTAGCCAGAACATATATTTTTAGCTAAACAGCTGTGCGGCTGCGACGAGTATAGTTGATCGAATAGTTCTTTCTGTTCATAAGTGTATAATGGGAAAACACCCACCACGGTTCTGTATTACTGCATGAATTCACCAGGTACACAACGAGGTAACACTTACACGACAGACGATCAAAATCAACGAAAAGGGGGATGCAACAGAGAAATTAAATTAATATTGTTTAAACAAAACCGTCACTTTGAGTTTGTTAGTCAATAAAGATTGTAAATATTAATGAAGTCTTACTCCTATCCACTGTTTTAATTTGCAAGCATTTTAAGAAAAACAGACTATATTTCAAAGTCGAAAAATCGAGATCATCAGTGTAGTCACAGAAGGAATTCTCACTATACACATAACAACGGGGCCCCGCGTTCTGCGGAGGTCGTGCCACTTTTTCGGGCTGAGGTATATTTTTTGTGGTAAAACGTCATTTATATTCCTGATTTTATGCAAACCGAGCATAAGTCAATTAATGTTAATCAACGCCGCGCGGCTGTTTTGTCACTGCCTAAGATTTTTTGATCTTACGGTTTTAGAATTTTTACCAGCAATTTATAAATTTGCTGCGATAATACAAATATACTAATTTGCTCGCGTTCGGGACACGGGCCAAACAAGAGTTGTTCATAATGTTCGTTAGAAAAAATTTGACGTTTCAGCTCCGCCCCTAAAATACACAAAAATCAAGGGAAATCTGCCTTTGACTAGTCAAAAAATTTGTCATGTTGCCTCCAATAAAACTAAATCAATTTTGATAACATCAATTTTGTCGTTTAAAAAATAATTCTGGACACGCGTTTCAAAAAAGTCAGCTGAGCAAGAGAGTGTCTTTAGAAATTGGCAAACAATGATTTTTAAATGATAGTGAATCTAGAAGACTTTGGTCATTTCTTGAGGTATTATATTCAAACATGCCGCAAATTTGTTTCATTGAATATGTAATGAAAAAGTATTCATGAGAAAATAATTTCGGACGTTTCGAAATTCCAAGGAATTTACGGCTTACTTTCAAAGACTTAGCCTGAACCACTCACCTTGAAACATCTGATTATTGATTATCAGTGATAAAAGAAAAATCAGTAGTTTCGTAGCAACGAATGATGTACATTGTTTGAGAGGATCACTTAAAACAAAGCGTAAAGATCAAGTTGAATGATAGTTGTTCCGAATTATTCTACTCTCGCATTAATATTTCATTTCAGGAAGATTGTGTGAAATTCGTCAACTTTAATTTTATAACTGGCACGCTATTGCCGACTGAAATGTCTAAAATCATACAAGTTAGTTCGGGTCGTTATTATTTTTGAATGTCAAAAATCTTTATGTTGCATTTCAGGTTGTAAAGCCTCATATACCCTCGATTAGATTTCCACCGCACAGAGCACAGCCTAAATTCGTGCCCGGAATAACCTTCAATATCGCGCAAGATTCCTCATCGCGTTCGGCGTCTAATTCTACATCAAGTACATAAGTATCAAATTTAATTTCCTTCCTGGCATGGCATAGCTTTCTTAATAATTTTTTGATATGATGTAAAGAATTAGACAAATATGTACATGCTTGTGTATGGGTCGGCTTCTCGATATTTATTGTTGATTCAGCTAAACCAGGATCGATTATCTCGAGGACTTTAGTCGAAACAGTGCCGCCCCATTTCTTGAGAAGAAAAATATTGAGCCGTGAAGAAATAGACGCTATAAACGTGAGTTTTATTCTATCGAATTTCGATCTATATTCACGCTGATAAGTTTCGTTGCGACTAGGGATGCAACGGGTACCCGGACCCGTTATTACCCGGTATTTTTTCGGACCCGGACCCGATATTAGTAATTTTAAATACCCGGACCCGATATTTTTACAATTGAAAAATATCGGGTATCGGGTCTGAGAACCAACTGTTAAAATACAACGAATATAAGTGTCAACGTTTTATTTCAACTTGAATACAGTCAATTCTGTTTTTTTTCAACTTGAATACAGTCAATCTGTTTTGCCTCCAGATGTTTTTTCATCGATTTCGTACTGCCGCCACCTTCTCGTGATAACAACATACTGCATATTTTGCACTTAGACTTGTTTTCTGATGTCAATTCAAAATAATCCCATAAAAGATTTGTAACAGATTTAGGCATTTTCAGGCTCAAATTTATATCAGCCATTCATGTAAATTTCGTACGTTTGAAAAAGCATATAAAGTAATATTACAAACAAATATTTATACAAAATCGTCAAAATAATTGGCATAAATATAGACAAGCAATAAAGTTTTATCCATACATCGCATAAAAACTTGACTATTGCTTCTTTTATAATTGATAAATCAAAATAGAATATGAGCAAGCATACTTTTAATACAATGTATGTATATAAAATAACATTGTAGACCCGGACCCGTTATTTTGAATCTCTCAGACCCGGACCCGTTATGGTTGAAATAGCCAGACCCGGACTCGTTATTTCTAAAAAGTCGGACCCGTTGCATCCCTAGTTGCGACGCAGAAATTCCGCATGGTGTGGGTCTTTTTGGTAATATTCCGCCCACGAGTTACTTTATCACCTTTCAATATTTACTCGATTCAGCGTTCTTTTCTGTCAATTTTACGCGAATATTTTGAAAGCGATAAGATCCCCTTTTCTCTGTATATACAAATTAGGCAAATCGTCTCGTCTGAACTATTTACGTCATTCGAAGCGCAAGCTCGCGTTTTCTCATATCCGTTTCATTCATTTTTTAGACCGGTGGTATTTTTAAATGATCCGAAAGAAAAAACATTGTGGTTCTGGATGGTACTGATTTCGCAAATTCGTTCTGTTGTTTACTCAGACGTGTTATAACTAATTATAGAATTTTATAAATAAACTGCGCGTTTAGGACTTTTTAGCGTTTTTTTCGTTTCTCATTGTTAGCCTGTTTTCGAAAAGAAAATAAATGTTTCTTTCGTGTTGATATTTTTATGTTGAAAGTGATATGACTTATACATATATATGTGCGTAATGTGTACTCTGGTGGATTTATTTTTTTGATTCTAGAATATTCATTTTTTGGATTCTCCCTGAAGATCATTTCTATAGTCCCTGTCTTCAGAATTTCTAAGGATTTTCGTAGTCTAGCTTAGCTGATTGTCGAAATTATTTACTCGTTTCACATGTAGTGAGTATTATTTCGAGTCGGTGGCGTGCTTAAAAATTTCGAAAATCTTTGACCTGCCAAGGGCATTCTTATTGCAATTTGAGATCACTTCTGTTATCAAGTTCGGTGTCATCCAGTTTGTACCAGTCACGTGATATCTTCTTGGGAGGATCGTTGCCCATTATTTCAACGGTAATTACAGTAGAAACGATTTGTACGCTGAAACTACAATAAATGTAACCGGAACAAAATTTTATGGTGTCAATCTGTCAAACTTTTGCACAAAATCCAGATCACATAGTAGAACTTTTCTTTCTAAGTTTTCTGCCTTTGCCCACGTGTTTTGAGCTCTGAATCTGTGTGTGCTATTATCGTTGTTTTTGCAGGTCGTAAGTCATGGTTTTGGTCAGATCAGAATCTGGAAGCTAGTGTGAAAGTGGCTTTCAATTAGAACTGGGTCGAATTTCTTGAAGATACTTCACTAGCCAAGTCAATTCGGGTTCAACTGACACATATAACTTCGTGGCCCATTTGACTAGAATAAGGCATGCAGAAACTGATGCGTAGCAAATCTATGAATGAAAATTAATCATCAATTAACTTGCTCGTAACTCGACTAGAATGTTTATGATATCCGGTCATGAAATCAGATTGAACTTTTTCCGCACGATTCATCTTACACTGTGCTAAAAGGTCTCTAAAGGTCGTATTTCAAAACCTGCGTTTTACTCGAAAAGGTATATTTTTGTTCTTTGCAGCAAAGTGATATGCTAAGCAGTGATCGACCGGTCTCGGTAGAAAAATGACCGACCTGACTCCGGCTTTTTGTACATACGGAAAGATCTACCTATCACATCAAATAGTATAGATTATTGATACTCCCCTCGACACATTAATACTGCAATTTACAAAAGGCACCCAAATAACAAATTTCATTTAATTTTTTTAGCTACCGGTAACGCCGAAGGTTCAGATAGACTCGTATCGTTGACCTGAATTTTTTTTCTTTGCATAAGAAATTATTACGTTACTTTTGAATTTCTAAACTAGGAACTGATCCAAAATAACGCCATTGTAGCTTTGACTTTAGCACTCCTACAATTTTCATATCATATTAAATTAATTATTTAGGCCTCATTTTTTGTACTTATTTGCAAGCATTTGGTGAGAAACTCAATTCCAAGTAATTTTATAGGTCTAGATCCTGATTCGTCTCAGATAGTCCAGAAAAGTAGACATTTATTCTCACAGAACTATGCTACTCATTCATCGTAATGATAGGTGCGTCTAATTCATAACGGATTTTGATTGAATATACTCAAAAACAGATGGCATCAACTGCATGTCATTTCTTTTAGTGGGAGAAATTCGAAAATTCCTTATAAAAACAAGGAGATTCGCTTCTTTCTGCAACGAATTTCGTCGTAGCCTTGGGCACATCTTGCTATTAGAAAAAGCATAGTTTACGTTTAAATGTTGAAAGATTTTGAAATTAATATTCAAAGTCTAATTGACTGAGTGGCACTGCAGAGTTTCCACAGCGAAGATGATCTGACTGCTCATCTGATCTGCTCACACAGATTGATTTGAAAAACGGAGGTTGGACAAAACTAGCAGTGTGTCCAAATTTTAGTACGTATAGAAAATTAGCTTCAACGTTCATCTCATTCTTGAATGGAAAAAAGTTGGACTTTCTGCCCGCCTAATTTCTAAAAAATCACGTCATTCGTGCAGGCTTTTCTATTTTTTTGAACAGCGTGGATTCTTACGTCACATAGGAAAAATGACATAATTGTATACGTTCTATTTTTTCTATAAAACTTTGCTAGGTGTGCTGCATACACGTATATAATCTTCGCTCCGTCTAAGCTTCGATAAAAGTTTTTGGGATCTCCATGTTCTTGTCCTATAATTCTTTGACGTCTCAGCCAACGAAAGATGAATTTGCGTAAAATGCTAGATCTTGTTTGATTCATTTTGTTTCATTGGTTTTAGTGCTACAGGTTGAAGTCTCAAATCATTGATCTTTCAATTTGAGCGTTTTGAGGCAAAAGTCAAATCGGAAAATATGTAAGAGAACAATCATTTTGTTTGAATGTGATCAGCCGGCTAAATTTTGCGCGATCTTGAATTTTGTAAATTTTATAAATTCTTCCTCACTCAATAGTAAGCACAGCAATTTGATGTTCGCGGGCAAAGCGTTCACATACAGTACGCTTTTATCATCTAATATTTAAAATATTGAGAAGCGCTCATGCTCGCTAGACTATATCTGGAAATAGATGCAACCCTTCGCAGATGACGTAACTTCAGTATGTACTTTATGAGTTGATGCTGATTCCATCGAATAACTGACAGACAATATAGAAAAATGAGAAAGATGTATAACTCTTAAAGTTTCTCGCTGAATTTCTTGTAGGATACTCTAAAAAGTGCGCGAACCCTGAAATTAGCTTAAAAATCAACTTTAATCGTGCTTCCTCTATTTTCGATTAGATATATACACAATACATCGTATTTCCTTCCCTTGTTTGCCTTAACAACATACCTGCAAAAGGTCCGACCAGTTGACTACACGATAAAAGCGACTTTTAACGGGAAGGAGTAGCCAACTTACCAACGTTTTGTTGGAGGAGGTCAGCAAGTGCTCAAAAATGCGCTTCTAGACCAAATGATGGGCAAAACACGCCCGCGATCAATGAAGTTTTGGTTACTAAGCATTATTTCGTCGAAAATTTTTAGCTTTTTCGACTGATTTTCGTTCCAAAAAACTGCCTATACCTGGGGGAGTCGGGACACCCCCCATTCGCCCCCTCGCCTACGGGTATGTTTAGGTACAAAGAAAATGGTTCGGGAACTGACCAAATTTCTTAGCTGGCAAGTACCAGCTGAATCGATAATGTTGGTCCAGATATGTACTAGACCCTACCTCGTGAATGGAGAGCATGCCTAATGCGCATACGGAAGACTATTTGTAATAAATCAACCCAGATAACCGAAATTCACTAAAAAATGTAAATCGGAACATTTGGTTCTTCCAAGGCCTGTCAATCCAAATGATTCTATTAATATGGATCCGACGAGAAACACAAATTCAACCTATACGTTTGCAGGAAGAGTACTACTTTTCGTTATATTGTAATACGCAGACTATTGAGTGTTGAGTGAGGGTTAAAGATGTAATTAGAGTACTTGATCTTAATCATGACCTGTTCTATATAACAAATCCTACGTCATGTCTTCTTCAGTGATCTAGTTTCTGTCTTTATTTTCAGCGCTACGTTTTATGCTTGATTGATCTTTTCCATCCTTGCTCAACTACTACGCTACCACGATTATTTGCCCCCGATTCAATTTTATCGTCCATACGGAAAAAATTTTTACTGTTTTGTTGGAAAAAAACGGAAAATGTCATCGCAACAGGACGGTTTCGATAAAGAATTGAATAAAATTAACGCCGAAATTGATAACTTGGATTTTTTATGGAATAAAGCGAAAAAAGTGGACATATGGAAAGATGACGAGAAAAAGAAGCAAAATTGTTCGAAAATCGCGGAGTTGATGGAACTTATGGGTGAGAGTTTATTACATAACTTTAGATTATTCAGTGATTTTGTTTTTGAGAAAGTTAGCATATTTCTTGGGTGCTCACATGTAAATAGTGATAGTAGAAAATTATTCAATTGTCATTCGAAATTACGTTTAGAATTCTTCGTAATGTTTTTTCGGACGAATAATTTTACACCATTTTTATTCTTATAATCCAGTGCTCCAATGGCAGCTTCTACAAGAAGCAAGAACGTCCTAATTTGATCTGAACCGGAGGAAGACGAAAAATAGACTCATCGTAACCGAACTTTGTTTTTATTTCATCATACAATCTGGGGCATTAAGAAATTACATTTGTATACAATTTTTAAAATAGAGCTGACAAAATATAAATTGTGTATTTCACGTATTTCCACACGTTGATTTCAATGAAATATAAATCAAGTCTTTGCTCAGTTGAAGGTTTGTGAGTTGCCCAATACTGCTTATGATAGTTGACAGTGACATTGCCTTGTCTGTTTTTTATTTTTTTGAATTTATCAAATATGAATTTTATCTTTTTTGAAGTCATATCTGTTTGACGATTGTATCTAGCTGATTGTAAACATGAGCACATTGGAAAGTTTTTTACAGCTTTGGTATTTTTTAGTACGGAAACAAGTTCTCCAACGTGCAACAGAAAAGGATGGCGATTTGATATTGAAATGTTTAGAACTTTGCTATTATATCACTAAAAATAGTAAGTTTCGTGTTAAACCCTAAAAATACGATTAGAATATTATAGATGAAAATTTTTATAGAGAGAAATCGTGCCAAGATGGGCAATTCCGACTTCATACCGGCTGCTCTGTCGGTTTTTTGTAAATTTTTCGCTATTATAAGGGAAAGAAAAATCGATACTAACGATATTAATCATCAAATTTGTCTACTTTCGGCGAGTTTGCTGAGAATGTTAGCCAGAACAAGTAAGGGATAATTTTGCTTTTTTGCATGCGATTTTTTGTAGCTCGATGAATTATTAAGTATTTTGACTTGGCAAAAATTATTACGCGATACTTCCTGGAGCGTGTTCTCAATTTTTTCTTATTTTTGACTGTAGATATTTCAACTTTGTTTAAGCTTTCATATTTCTCTTGAAAAAAACGAAGAGGATTCAATAGTATTAATCAAAAACGACTATTTACTGATTGCATTTTAATTTTTCACGTATACGCCTCCGTTCATTTGTGTGGTCTCGTGGTGACTTTCAATTTTTTTATGTAGAAACAGGCCGCGAAAACCTCGTATCAAGAGATGGACTAAAAATTTTTAAAGAAGCTGTACAAGATCGGCTGAAACGCGAAAAATCATCGAAAGAATCTAAAGATTTAGACGCCGTTATTTGCAGTTTGTGTCTCAGATGTCTACCGTTGAAACCATTACCGATTAACAAGGATTTCCCACTCACGTTTGTCTTACCAGTTACCGACGCCTGCCGATGCCCTGCTGAAGATGCCAGCGGTAACTATCGAATTATATATATAACGGCATAGGAGTATAAAATAACACAATTAGGGGACCAAACCTCAAATTTTCATTGTCTTTAGAGTAAACTCTGGCTGTAGTCATCTTCAAAAATTTGAAATAGATCATCAAAAGTCCTAAACGCCGTTTGTGAAGGTGAAAGTTTGCCTATCTCATCGGTTGTCATTTGACTAAGCTATGTGCTTTGGACAGCGAAATGATTTTGGGAAGCATGCAAATTGCGGATGTATAATCTTCCTTCACTCATCATTTCTTATGTTGATTTTCGATCTTAAAAGTCCACAGGGTCAGATTTTTTGGTAGGGATAACGTTGAAAGTTTGTAGGGGAGGTGTACCCAAATATCCACTAAAACACCATTATTCTTCTCCAAAAATACGTAACCAGTGCAGACGTCTGTCCCAAGTTGAAATCTGAAAGATGGGTGAAATCAATGATAACTTCAGATTACTAAGAAAATCTTCAAATGCATCTGTTTCTCTAACTCAAAAATATTCTTTCAGAATAATTGAGTAAAAAATAGTTGCTGTTGACATTTCTGTGATTGAAGCTGGAGATATATACAGTTGAATTAACGCTTTATTTCGGCACAGATTTTTATTGTCTAGAATGCTGGAAAATGAATCTTTTCAACACTTATCCCCAAAATTAAACCTTCTATTTTTAGTCTAAAATGACGTCTTCGTTGTTTTCCAATTAAAAAAAATTATTGTGTTCATAAAGCTCAGAAAACATCTAGCAAGAGAAAGAATTTATCAAGATAAATAAAAAAAACTCCATTTGCAACGAAATTCAAACAGAATGCTAAACATTATTGATTGAAAAAGACATGAGGTATGTTAAATAATGAAAACTATGGAACGTTAACTTTTCCCGCAGTCGGAAAATCCCCTACACAAATTTGATGTGAGACATTCCAGAATTATGGAAGCAAGCAAAGTTAAGTGAAAAGTGAAGCTAAACTTTTTTTCGTGTTTCAGCTTGATTGTAGTGAATATTATGCAGATTATTGTCATTGCCTGCGCTGAGCGCCGGGTGAGATTTTTACTTTATAAATCGCACCAGAATGCACCTTTTCATCAATACCAGCGAGAAAATTTCTTTCTTGGGCGGAAAATGCCCAACAAATTTCAGGCCAAAAAGTCTGAAGTTCGACCCAGTGACCTATTTTATGGATCTTAGGTAAGGCTGATACCACTCATACACCTGCCTTTGATTTGAATGTTCGAAGTACCATTTTTGAGTTCACTGTTCATACGTTATTATTTTTCATGATTCTAAATTAATTTTGCATTTGGAAATTATAGAATCGGACGAAGATAATGTAATCGAGATCGGTGCCGGACCTGATGTCTCTGAGGTAATCATCTTTACTTGGATGTGTAAGAAAAAATTATTTTTCCTCCGAAAGTTTTCATTGTTTCTATGATGTTATAAAGGTCAAAAAATCGAATTGTCGTTTCTCCATTCAACTGCCTTTCGGATTTTTCCGCAGAGGTCAGTTCTTGCAAGTCTCATCAATAAAATTTTCATTTTCACCGTAGAATGTTGAAAGCGAGTTATTTCCTGGCTATAGGGTGACGTGGTAGGATATTTTTCGCCCTTTTATGAACATAAACATTTCTTCAATTTTCATTAACAGGTTTTGGCAGCGCGTCTTCGAGCTTCGAAATCGTTGGATGACGATGCGCCGCGACTATCGACTCAACAATCCGTTCCAGGTCAAACGAACCCGTTAGGCGGTCTTCCGTTCAACAACCCGCCTGCCGTTACAGAAACATTTTGCAGCAAATGCGATAATTTAGAAGCGTATAAAAAGTTTTGCATAGAATTCGGCGAAGATATTAAACCGATAATCAACGAGCAGAAATTTTCCGATATTCAAGTTTTAGTATCGCCCAGTTCGTCAGCAAGGGAAGCTTGTAAGATAATTTTTGTCGTGAAATTTTCCGAATTCTAATAATTAGATTTTACCAATCGTACCGTACTGTAGTTGATATGTATCAATTTTGTATAGTCGAAACTTGTAAAAACATATTTGCAATAACTTAGATATAACTTTTCGGTAAGAGAAATATCATTCCACACATTTCCATTCCAGATGACGAGGAAGCGTATCGGCCGACTCTGAGACGTAGTTCAAGGTCAACGTTGGATATGGTCAAGAAAATGATGGAACCAAACCGTCTAACGGCGAAAAACCGCTGCAGTTCCGAATTGAAATTCAATAAAGAATGGCGACGATGCAGGAATTCGTCCGATCCGCATCCAGAATCAGGTGGAACGTCACCCGAACGAGGATATCCTCACCGACTCCACCATAATGTAAACATAGTGATATAATAAATTATTACTGAAACCCTAAATTCACGAATGACAACGAAAACTTAGATCAGAGTTGAAATATTTTTTGTGCTCATTCAAGTTTAAACTAGAAAATGAGCGAGTCTTATTAAAAATGATTCATTACCGGATTTGTAACTACAGCGAACAATTCCAGTAATAGTAGTCAGTTTCATAAAGCCGAGGCCCATAATTTAGATGCTTTGCACAGTCCTAATGATGCCGGACTTTTTAAATGTAACTTTTTTGTATTACATGTGAACATTATGTTCCAGGATATACGATAAACATTTTGCTTTGCTGGAGGACTTTTTAGTTATACATTTTTATGACTTCAGATTTCTACAGCTAAATTCGATCGATCTGATTCAGCCGTCTCCATGGAAGCGGGCTTATCTCTTTCAGTAACGGAACCACCCGATTGCGCCGCTTCAGAAAATCGTAAAAATTGTTTTTACGACCAAAAGGTATACTCTGATTTCGCCAAAAATACAAAACGCGTCGCCGCCTTTTGTAAATTAGCCTATCCCGATTACGTTAGCGCCTATCCGAATCTGCCGCTGCAGCCTTGCAACGAATATCCTAAAGCTTTACTGTGAGTATCTTTCGATATGTTCAAGAATGTTGACGAGAGAATTAGTGTTTCATACTTTTTCTGTAAAAACGATATATTTTTTCGTTGCTTACATCGAAATACGAGACATTGTGTATTTTTTTTTAATTCAACATACAATATGCGTACAGACGGACAGTTTTGAAAGAAGTTGGACGATCTGAGAATAGTCAATTCGAGCAAAAAACCGTTTACGATTTGGACGAATTATTGACTAAAGAGCGGGAACCACCTGAATTGATTAACGACGATGAAGATCGGTAAGTTTGGGGCAGAAACATGTGTGAGACTGAGGTGTTGTGGGAATCCCCATCAAAAATCGTTGACCATATGACCAGCCGAATGGCATCCCTCCAAAAATCGTCAATAATTTTAGGGTATTTGACTCTCATCGTTAGGGATAGGAAAAGTTAAGAAGTATCAATTTTTTATTGAAAACGGCTTCTTTAACAAAAAATGTTTATAAAAACGAATTTTCATATATTTTTACTGTCATATCTATTTTTTATCCTTTTTCCGACTTTTGAGGCGAAAATTTTTAGTTTTTCTTCCATAAATCTATTTTTTAAATTTTTGCCTTCTTTGAATTTTTTCAATTTTTCAATCAATCAATCAAATTTTTTGTCAGTTTTCGACGACCAGCCCCACTGAATTCCCAGACCTCTGAGCTCAATTACGTGCATAATCGAAGCTTCTAATTCTAGTTTCCTGTTTTCCAATCTGAAAAATTTGAAAACGTGTTTCGAACCGGAGTCTCATAAAAATAACTGTGTAGGAAATGCAATAATAAAACTCGTGGCACTTTCCTCAAGTGGAGATGCTTGCTTTTAATTCATGGAAATTTGAGATCATTATTCTTTAAAACAATAATTGAGAGATTCTGAGATCCAAAAATTCATTTAGTAATGAAGAAATAAATCCGGAAACCCATGATTCATTTATATCCCTTATCTTAAATAATTAATGTTTCTGACCTCGCTTTTTGATCACATTTATTGGGGCATACTTGATCGTGTCGTTTGGTAGTGGGAGACATTTGTGTCGCTAAGCTGTCTTGTCTATGATCGGCTGTCCTGAAACTTTCCTTCGATGATATACATTACATGATTAGATTATATTTCTCTCGTTACTTCAGAGTCAATATCAACGACCCAGAGTGTAATCACTTGAAATTCGAATCAAGATTTGAAAACGGGAATTTGAGAAAAGTGCTTCAGGTAATTTTTTTTGTTCGGTTGCTTCTACAGTTCTTTCGTATTATACCATCATATCTAGCACATAATTGTTATATTGTTATGTTGATGTTAATCCTTCATAGATGAAGTTCCTTTCTAGGTTGGCCCAAAGGAATATGAGTTGATTCTGAGCAATGATATCAATCAAATTTTGCAACATTATATGTGGTATTATTTCCAAGTGTCTAATATGGAACCGGACGTGCCATACGTGTTTAAAATCGTTAATTTAGTCAAAAGCAAATCATTGGTCTCAACAGGTAAGAAAAATCGAAATTGATTCGACATTCTGATATTTTTAAAATCACTCAGGTATTGTTCATCCGAGATCCCATGATTTATAATCCAAATTTCTCATTCAGGAATGCAACCCTGCGTCTTCTCGGTGACGGAGGCCAAACAAGGTCGATACGGGTGGGCGCGATGTGGAACCGACAACGTTTATTATCGCAACAATTACATACGCCCCTCTAACCCGAAAACTAAACAAACTGAACGTTGTTACAGCACGACTAGTTTCACAATATCATTTCGACACAAATGCGACATTTGCTACATTGCATTCCACTATCCTTACACATATACAGCTTTGAGGGTTAGCATAGAAGAAATTTTTCTTGAGTTGGTTCATTTTTCTCGAGCTTCAAGTTGTTTCATGTTGATTTGAAGAAAATTTCGAATTTACAATACTTTGCGTACATTTTTTTTGAAAAATGGTATTCTTCTAAAAAATTTTCTCTTCTACATGCCATTGCTACAGAAATTTTTGTGCTGTATTTATATGATTAAAACATTCTGTTCAATTTTTTATGCAACTGTCAACTGCGAATTTCACCACGTGACCTCTTATTTTCTTTTCAAAGGCAAACTTGTCCAGATGGCAGAAGTTAATGTCGACGCGTAATAAAGACAGCTCTAGCGGCAGTATATTGTTCAGGAAAGAAGTTTTAGCTAATTCCATGGGCGGTAACCCCGTACATTTGGTAACAATAACTTCTTCGGGATCAGGCAGTGACATTTCTTGTCGGGACGTGATATTTCTATCTGCTCGAGTTCATCCGGGCGAATCCAATTCCAGTTGGATGATGCAAGGTATTATTTTCGAGACACTTATTATTATTTTATGATCTGAAAATCTCGATTAATATCCCGTTCATTCGTTCTCTTGTTTTTATTTTTTGATTCCTCCATCAAGTCCATGCTTACATTTTTTCTGTTTCCATATTTTGGAGGATATTTTGGTCCTTTCAGTCTTTCTTTTCATTCGACGATATTTCTTCGATTTAATAATTTACTTCATTTGTGCCTATTCTTTTTGTTGTTATGTTATATTCGTCCTCCATCTTTGTTTTCTTCCCTTTGTTTTATGGAAGTTGATCGTTTAGCTTTCTTTACATGCTCACCGTACGCTTGACTTAACTGTCTTTTTTTTGTTCCACTAGTTACATGCAAATTTGTCTCTTTCTTTGAAATTTCATTTTTTCAATTCAAGGAACAATCGATTTCTTATTGTCCGATAACCCAGTGGCTCAACAAGCCAGGGAACTTTTTGTTTTCAAGTTGGTGCCTATGTTGAACCCGGACGGCGTCATTAACGGCAATCATCGTTGTTCTTTGGCTGGCCAAGATTTGAACCGTCAATGGGCCTGTCCCAACGCTTCGTTACACCCATCGATTTATCACGCAAAAAATTTAATCCTTTACTTGCGCAGTTTGGGCAAAAAACCTTTGGTGAGCGAGAATTTTCGTAACTATAAGCAATGTGCCATTGTTCAGTTAATTTACCGAACCAAAAGTTCTTCGTCGTTTAACGAAATTTCTTGCGTATGATTTTTTCCATAAAATGGGTTGAACGAAAGTTTGGCAGATTCCTGCGGCCTGGCCTTTGGTTTTCGAGTGTCGCCTTTTTCAAATGTACGAATATATTTCAGGTATTCTGTGATTACCACGGTCATTCGCGCAAGAAAAACGTCTTTGTTTATGGTAATAATCCCAAATGGTCGTGGCTAAAAGATGATCGTTCCATCCCACATCACGACGAATTTTACGTACGTGTTACCAAGTATATTGGCCCAGTCTGCATACCATGTTGAAAATAGTCTTCTCTTCAGCTTTTGCCCGAAATTCTCGAAGAAGCAGCCGCCGGTTTCTGTTTGCATTATTGTTCGTTTCAAATTCAACAAGGCAAAGAAAGTTCGGCTAGAGTTAACATTTGGCGAGAAATAGGAGTAGCACGAGCTTATACGTTGGAAGCTTCTTACGGCGGTTTTGATCGCGGTGTTTATTCGGTAAAATTTTTTTGGTCATGGTAGTTTATCTCATCGTATTTCTCGCGAGTCACGACGGAACGTTTCCGAGTGTAAATTCTGTAATTTCACATGATGTATGTGCGTTCAATGGCCCTCAAAAAATGGAGTAATCTTACATTAACCGTTTTTGCCATAAGCCTTCTTTACACCGGACTTTGCATAAATAGGCAAACCAATAGAAAGCAGGTCTATTCCCGATCAAACCAACCAGCAAAACATGCATTCGATTGATCATCTCAAAAACTGCAATAGTACTCATATGACTAATAGTTAACATTCAATAGTTTCTGCAGTAAGGCAAATTTTCTATTGTTTTGTACAATTATGCCAATTCCAGTGTAAGGAGGCCCATGGGAAAAACGGTTAGTCCGTGCAGCGCACTATCGAATGCACTATGACGCGTGGGATTGCATAATTTACGCTTGAAACATTCCCTCGTTAACGAAATTCAATTTTATGAAGAGAAATCCTGAAATAGCTATTTTCCATCAAACTTCCTGAACATCTGATCTGCGTAAAGTCTTGACTTCTTCCGGAACATTATTCCAAATTTTAAGTAAATTCAATACTTGTCTTTTTAAAACGTCAAGTTGTATGACATAACTCAAACGTTTCATATTTGTTTTAAACAGGTTGTTACTTAAAAGTATGACAAAACCATTTTTGTCTTTTATATTAATAAAAAATCCGTTCATCTCCTCTTCCTCTCCGCCAATCTTTTTTGGTACAGTTCCTGAAATGACATTTCATTCAAACAAAAGATGAATCAAATATTCATGTTTGAATATTAACAAAAAATTTTGTTAAATTTAATTTCTCTAATTGGTCTCTTTCAGGGATTTCAAGTCGGCACGCGGGAACTAATGGAGATGGGCGAAAAAATGATTGAAAGTTTAGTCCTTATGCGCGAATATATGGATTGTAATCGTGCACCGTCAAAGTAAGGGACTATTTATCATACTCTCTTAATCGATTCAAAACTTTGGCACTATGTAAATGACTGGGGAAAAACTATTAGCGATCGTAACAATATTTTTGAGCGTATCTGATATCGTTTATTTTCCAAAGATAGTTTATGGAACTTGATGAAGGAATGCATCTCATTTAACATAATTCAATTGTTTGAGTCGGAACAAATTTTGCTATATCGTATTATTTATATTATATTTGACATCAAGAAATTCTTGATATTTGACCTTTGAAATTGGCGATTTGAGGGCCGACCTGACATCATCATTCAAGAAATTTTGTCCAAAAAAGTCTGTAGTCCGATTCAAGCGATTCAAAGGTATTTAGGAAATGTAGCAAGATTTTATGAGGAGGAGACTCAATATTCTTGATATTCACTTTCCATGGCAAATCATGTACATAATTTAACTGTTTTCGTCTTAAAATAACAATTTTTGAAGGAAATTTGAAAGTAGTAACGGCGATTCTGACGATTCGGGAATGGCGTAATGTTAATCGAATCAAGATCACGCAATTCATCTCTAACGTTTTACTAATATATTTTTTGACAACTGATTTTTAGGCGAAGTATTTATTATGTAGCGCCTGGATGGAAACTTCGGTTCTTTTTTTTATTTTCCTGTATTATTTTTCACGCTGTTTTCTAGCGTTTTGAATTCTTTCGTTTGTTATAACATTTTTCACTCGTCACATATTAAGAAAAGCAGTCAATCGATTGTAGTCGCATCTATCTCTACATCTTCTTATATGAAAGTCTTTGATCTGATTTCCCGCTGTCTTTGTGGATAGGTATTTTCCTCATTATTTTATATAATTCTCGACAAAATAATCGTTACACCGTACGTATGTTTGTTTACTGTAGCATAGCACGTGCCCGCGTCTCATCGTTTTTCGATCTTTGTTCTATTGAGGTTAATGCGTCATGATTTTCATAGTCCATTGACTTTTTATACGAAATAAACTCATTTATACTGAAAGTATAACGTTTTGGAGGTTTTTGGTTTGTGCATCCCATGCTTTACGACTCGACCGTAAAAGTTTCCGTGCTCTCCCGCGAACTTTTGTGTCAGGATATTTGCAATAAAATGTTGTACAAAAATATGTTTGTGTAATGAATTGATTTTAGTTGATACCAAAATCTGAGTTTTAGTCAATAGCAGCTCTCTAAATGAGTAAAATTCAAAATCGGCAAAAAAGCGACGGGCGCGAATTTTTCTGAGCAACATGCTACGACCTTTTGTCTCGCACGAAAACTTTTTCTGCAATGCAGCAAAGTGTGTTGTACTGGAGCAGCTACTAGAACAAAGAAAAAAAAATTTTCCGCACTCCGAGTAAATGTCACTCGATTTTCGGATAGTCAACTTTCTCAGAACTTTGCTTTACATTTCAACCCATGGAAAATTTCGTAAAAGTGTAAAATGATAGACTCGGAAAACTGTTTTGTACTAAATTACAAAGCATCCTTTTCTGTCCGTATTGAAGGCTTGAGTCAAGAACGATATATTTGATACTCTTTGCACATCAAAAAACGGTGGAAATTGAAAATTTTCCAACATTCGAGTACTGTAGCTATGTGAATTTTGTCTTTGTAGCAAAATTAATATCAACATTCATCTCAGCTCTTGAAACTACTCCACATAGGTCATCTTCAGTTGTGATTAATTTTGATCTTATCGTATGTCAATGCAAGGTCGAAAGGTGCGTCTTAATTAGGCCGAATTTCGCATATTTACATGACAAATTATCTTAGAGTTCAAGCTCTGAAGCGAAACATAGTCTGTTGTTCTTGAAATGCTTCAAAAATGGAAAAAAATGTGTTCTGCGTGAAAGTCGGTTACGCAAAATTTATGATATATACTTGAATAATATTTCGAATTTCCGTGAAAAGCGCTACTTAACGGAAGGTAACAAAAATATAAAATAGAGTACTTGCGTTCCGATTTTACTTGCAAGCATAAAAAACCTGTCTATAGTGCATTTCATATCAGTTTCAACCAAAGCAAGTCGAGTAGTAAGTGTAAAATTGGTCATTCTAATTTCTAAATCATACATGAGCAATGTCGGGCTATCCGAGCCAGCTACGTTGGTAGCTGTCGGTGGCTCCAGAAAATCAAGATTTCATGGAGAGAGAGAACAGAAAGGGAAACAAGAAAAGAGAAGAGGAGAGAAAGAAAGAAAAAAGGGGAGAGTGAAAGAGAGACAGGAAAGACAATCGGCCAGTCAATCAACCAACAAACCAATCTAGGAGTCAATCAACTAACTGATCTGGTAGGCAACCAACCAATTAAAAAGTTAACTACCCAACTGATCGGAGAAACAACAAACCAATTGATTTGAGAAGAAACAACCTCAAATCTGCCCTTAATTTACACCAACTGCTTTGCCCAGGTATGTTCCAAATAATCTGTAAGGTCACACTGTTACTGATCCGATTAATTTTCCAACTTAATGGAAACTGTAACGGCCCGATCGAAATATTTTTTGTGTTCCAGGAATTGCTTCCAATGTTGCGTCCAAATTCGAATCCCATGCCAAAATAAATTGGGAAAAATCGCCAACATCGGAAGATAACAATGGAGATTGAGGGCGTTGAACTCAGCGGAATCGCTCTCGTTTACTTAATTGCCATCGGATTACAGGTTTTCTCATTTTTTTTGCTTTTTTTCTTAGATTTAAACCCATATTTATTCTTTTTTTCAGCTTTTCATTCTATTATTTTTATTGGCCAAACGACAAATTATGCGATATACTTGGGGTACGAGGAAAGCTCCTTATACGCCGATCGGTAGCGGTTTTCCCAAGGTCAGCCTTATTTTGAAATTGGATATTATTCTGAGTCAGAGTTTTCTGGTTTGGCTTTCTATAGAACCTTCAAAAAAACATATAACAGGGGTCAGATGCCTAAGGGGATTTTTGAAGGAAAATTTTAAATTTTCGCCTCGAAATTCGAAAAACTAGTTCGAAAATCTGTGATTAGGGTCAAAAAATCTTTAAAATATGTATTGTTGACATTTTAGCATACGCGTAATTGTCGGGTAAAGCTCTATGAGAAGTCCCATAAACGATAATCTTCACCTACTATAGTTTCCGTGACAACCGGATAGATACCGCAACTCAAAGTAGATGTTCGAATTGCTCCCTTATCTCATCAAAATCTGAAAAAATGTCAATTTTCGACTGAAAAATTGGTCAATTTTTATGGGGAAAATTTAGTTTTTTGCGCTTCAGATCTCAGAAAATTCTGCTACAGGATTTTTCGGGACATAAAAACATATTTTTGAAATGTTCTGGTCTAAGTATTTTGGGGCAATATTTACGTTTTTCATCTTTCTGTCCAAAAGGATCATTCACACCCCCTAGATTACATATATGTATGCCTGCATGCGTCAAAATTGATCTGACCCGAAGAATAATTTATTTTTCATTCTACCTTGCTCTTGTGGAATTTAGTAATATTATCAAGACAGTAAGAAAAATACAAAAATTCGAGTTTTCACATGAATATGTCGCGCTGTTCACGAGGTTCTAGTTTTATCGACTAATAAATAAAACTCTCGTTGGATTTCTTTGATCTTATCTTCTCCAATAGGGGACACTTCTTGTGGATCATTTAATTTTTTTATGGTTCCAGAATATTTTTTTCATGTAGACATTGCTGTAAATTTCGTATTCCTTTCTTCTACAGCATATTTAGTTGAAACAAAAATGTTTTTTCAACCGCACGTTCATAATTCTTCCACATCGAGATTTTTTTCCGGAAGACGACATCAATAGTCTATTTGTTAAAAAATGCTCATACATAAAGGTTTTACAGTAAGATTTTTCGTCCAAAAAAGTCTGCAAGATCAGTTTAGTGTGCTCATAAATTTTCAGTCCTATGTGACATAGGTGTAGAATAAAACTGTGAAAATGTGAGACGGTACTTTTGCATACCTTCTTCGACGCATTTCAAGAAAAACAGACTGTTTAAAGTTTGTGTTTGAAATTTTTTAGGATTTCGAAATGTCGGTGCTTTCCAACTTAGATATCATTGGCGCTATGAAATGGGAACCACCGGCGGTTACCGTAAGAGAAAGGTAAAAACTTATGAGAAAAAACATAGATATATCCCATTAGTTCAAATTGGTTGATCGAAACTAACATGCCATCTCTTCTCTATTCAAGTAAACTATGTGATTTTGTCGCCATTTTCGAAATTCGATCCTCTATTATTTATTATAGAAATAAGAAAACAACTGGTTAATTTCCAACGCCTCGATATCACAATGATTCTTTGTATTATATAGTTTCGTTGAGTACATGTAAATTTAAGTTCTATTTTATACCCTGCTGTTGTTTCAAGTAAAATAAAAAGTTCTGGTATGGTGTATGAGATTTGTTTCTACTGATCTGTTCCGGTTTCATCAAAGAGACTTAAGCTCCAGCTGAGCTGCAGCATAAGCTGTATAAGCGGTTAAATCATGCACACAAAACATATTGAAAAAGTTAAACTGCAGCTGAGCTGTAGCTTAACTCTGTATGTTACAACATTGCCGTTAAGATTCAGCTCAGCTGCAGCTTAACTTTCCCGATATGTTTTGTGTGTATGAGTTGATGCTGCAGCTCAGCTGGAGCTTTAGTCTCTTTGATGAAACCGGTCCCTGCTCATCGTCTGAGTTACACACTCGTACATTTACAATAAAACATGCACCTTATCCAAATATGACGTGTTGTCAATTTTTTGAGCGGCTGTTCATTTCTATGAACATCTTTGTGGCCACTGAGGCTGATCCAGAAAATATAATTGAAAATTTTCAGTAATCTGATTACGTGGTCAAAATTTCTCGCGTGGGATCCAAGTGTCGACATCCATTTCAACAACGGATAAGTTTTTTTTGTATGCTGCTCTCCATTGTGAAAAATTCGGCGTTCCTCTACAATAAGGCTTCTCAGTTTGTGAAAATCGCATAACCAACCCTAGCTCAGTTTAGTCGGTTTCACCCCTATTCAGCGAAAGATACAACAGCGATTCTCAAAAGAGCGAAGTCTCAAAACAGCGAATCTCAATTCAGCGAAGTTCCAATACAGTGATTCTCAAAACAGCAAAGTATCAGAACAGATTCTCAAAATAACGAATTTTAAAAACAGCTATCTTTAGGATGGAAAAAATTGAGATTGGGCGCGGTAGATGTTTTGGCACATGGCCCATTTGGTCCTCCCTTTCGATCTGGTGAATGCTGGTTGTCACACAATTTGGCACAAATCGCCAGATTTCTGACATGGCTTTATAGCATGTGTTTTCACGACATTACAGCATTCTGGTTTGCTTATTATCCATGTTTTTTTTCTTTTATCGATTTATTTCTTTGAATATTTTTATTTTGTGTGTCACATTAACTGAAGGTGGAGCCATGTCACATTAAACAGAAGTGGTGATCAGTCACATTGACGGGCAAACCCGTACCGTATCCCATAGGAAATATGGTCATGACACTGTAGGTGACATGCTGTGACCCCGTGGGGTGGCTCCAGTATAGGCTTTCAGTTCGGGAACCCAACCCAGCTGGTACTACCACAGGTAAACCTATGGTGTACCTCGGCCTTGTCCTAGGGTTAATGCTGTAGAATAATGGACAACACGGCCCGGTCGGGGGTGCCAATCCCTAATCCTCATTCACCGGAATGGGGGACGGTGCCATTCGAGGAATGGCGTACTGTAGGGGACCCGATTGTTAACCTAAATCCCCTTATTGGCCCTGACCTTAAGGGTCTGAGGGCTTTCTTAACTGAGGGTACTTCCGAGGGAAAACTAGCTTAGGGGAGACACCCACAAATATACCCTCAACAACAATAACCCCTGAGAAGACTTACGACACCTCTTCTCAAATTACTCGGCGCTGGGCGATGGGTTCGGGGTCAAACACGGGGTCCTACAGACGGCGATGTGGGAACGAACTTCGAGCGATTCGGCGTAGGGGTTCAGCGGCTGCTAAACGGCAGGCGGTGATAACGGACGTTTCCTCGGCAAGGGGCGACGGGGCTCTACAATAGACGGCGACGGGGACGGGTTCCTACGGTCAGGTTACTGTGGGCGATGTGTGTATGTGTAGGTCGGGGAACGAAGATGCTAATTTATTCGACGTGTGGCGACAACGCAGTTAACAACAATAAAATATAATAAAATTGAAGACGGCGAACGCGACGTAAGGCTAAAACGACGAAAAACCAGTTAGGCCCAATAATGAGGTGAAAAACTAAAGAAACATGCCCTTTTAAAGGGCTCCATAAACTACAGTATGCCTTGGGTGGAGTTAACACTCCCCCAAGCTAACTTCTGCAGCGGAAATCGTTGCAGAAGATGCCTATGATCACATAGACATTTTCCAGTTCACAACGTTAAGCATTGCGGCGAGTTTTCACTCTCCATGCTTAACATAGGAACATCACTACTGAGAATTTCCAACTAGTCGTTTCGCGTTGCGAAACGTCGCTAGTTTTTACTGATAAGAAGTGCACGTTGTGCTCTAATTACAGGAATGAGCTCGGAGAGCTTATCTCTAACGGAAATTCTTGACTAGCGGGCACATACCATAGTCTATGTGTATAACAAAATAATAATTCGAAACGGAAATAAAATGTGCGCGAAAGCAACAGAAATAAACATAAAAAGTACACACATAAATTGCATGTAAAAAGTATAAAAACGAAATGCAAAATTGATGTAAATTACTGTAACACAAAACATAACGAAAAACATAATGGAAAATTGTGATGTTGTGATGTTAATCACGTGACGTTCGATGAAATCCATCGGCACGTGACACGGTGGTCCTTCGAAAAAGGGCATCCTCGTCCTTGTGCGCGTCTGTGAGGGTCAAACGTTCAGGTGATGGTGACGGCAAGCAGTCGATGGTTGAGCGGTTTTTCGGTGCATTCTGGTTTGTGAAATTGTGTCAATGTTGCGTGGAGTTGCTGACGTCGATTGGAGGTGCATGAAGTTGCTGACGTCATTTGATCCCTTCAGTGAAGTTGCCAATTGTCGGTTGATTTGTGAAATCTGAAAGGAGATTAAAAGAAAAATTTTAGAGGCGAGGTATAGGCTATCGCACGGATGCGCCTGTAATGTGAAGCAATACCCTAGTTTTAGATGCATTGCTCGCTGCTCATTCTCTTCTTTACACTGCTATTCCAGCGTGGAACAGGAGTGGGTATCCTGTGAGGGGCACGGCGGTCCTTCGAAAAAGGACGACCCCGTCCGTAAGTAAAGAAGAGAAGAGCTACATGATTACGGGTCGCAGACCTCTGCATCAAGATGTGGGTCAATGAGATCTTGTGTAAAATTTCTATTTGTTGACGGGATCAACAAAGGTGCCGTCTGGATGACCTGTGAAGTGGAAGGTATCTCCTCCTCTTCTGTAGGTTGAGCAGGTGGCACGTAGCGTCGAAGCTGATTGACATGCACAGTATCTTCTTGGTCAGTCTCAAGTCGAATAGTGACATTGGGATATGCCACATTTGTGACAAAGTAGGGTCCATCATAAATGGGCAATAGTTTGGGCGTTAGACCATGTTTTCTGGTGGTGCCCAGTTTGAGCACCTGATCCCCAACTTTGTAAGAGACATCTCGTGCCATACGATCGTAAGACCATGCATAAGCCGCCTGTGATCTCTCAATTCTGCTCTACTTATTGGGTTGTTGTTATGAGGTGTTGTGTCTTGTGCGACCTCACCTCTGACGTCCGCAACTACCTCACATGCTGCTGTTGCACTGAGGCATGATTAGCAGGGTCATGCCTCTGACGTCAGCAATGGCGGCATAGCATGTGGCCATTAGGGGGTTGATGGTTCTCCGTGTCCTCCCCCTGCGTCTGCAACAGCTGCATCCCTTGCTGTTGCTTTAAGGGGTGGGTGGCCCTCCTGCTCTACCTCTGACGTCAGCAATGGCAACATAACAGGTTGTTATTGCGGAATGGTGACCGTATGGCACTGTCTCTCTGACGTCTGCAACAGCAGAGGCTCGTGTTGTTGCACTAGGATTGGTCGGCTATTCCGACTTCAGTCCTTGACGTCAGCAACAACAATGCATCCTATTGTTGTTCGGAGATGTGAGGCCTTACAAACTGCACATCTGGCGTCTGCAACAACTGCATCTCATATCATTGTCGTAGGATAACTGAGACTCAGCTATTACCTTTTGATGTCAGCAACGGCGATGCTCCGTGTTGTCGTAGCAAGGTTGCTGGCCTAGGGCCCTATCTACTGATGTCCACAATGATAAGTCTCTATTCCAGTATCAGACTTAAGACTTTACAGTCTTATTCTGGCGTCAGCAACGGCCATGCCCCGTATTGCCATAAGGAGTTTGTAGCCGTAGGCCCTTACTTCTTGGCGTACATACTGCAATATGAGATTAGGGCACTTACATCCCAGTCACCTGAGGTCAGCACGGAGTATGTGGTGGTGTATACCACATCTTTTGACGTCAGCACCAGGTTACTGTGGGTTTCCAAGATGCCACTTGAGTCCTAGGTGATGATTGTAGAATTACTTTCTCACCTACGGCTCTTGTTTAGGGTTGTGTCTGTGTGTTACTGGTGCTTGGGAAACATTGGTCAACACGCTCACGCAACCTGAGATGCACTCGGTCCATTGTACTGATCAAGTTGTCCGCAAGGGTAGCGGCACTGATGGATCAGCACGTGACTACTCTTTTAAGCTTTAACTGCAGGTTCGAACGAGTTTTCACTCGGCCTCAGCTGGGTTGATTGTTCAAACATACGCAACCGTTAGGCATTTGCAGTCAGTACTGCCTGTGTCTAACAACCACAAGGGTTGACAACCTTCTTGTAAATTTCTTATCTAAATTCTCTATTTTCTTTCTCATCCATAATCTCCTTTAGTGTCCCCACCAGAATAATTCCTCAGGAATTACGGCACTGCCACTGGTTGGGCCTGAAGTGTAAAAGAACCCCCTGTATTCCTTTCTTTACACTCAAACGCCATCGTTAGCTGGCCTAATAATGTCCGCACTAGAGTCGCCCTTAATCCTGAGTCCACCTCCGTTGGTTTGTCCCTCAGCATAATATAACCGCTAGTCCGCCTAAGCGAAGGTGTTCGAGTCCGCCTAAACACGTTACAACTAAGTCCGCCTTAGCTCCTCACTTAACACTCATTTATTCGAGACAGACTGTACCCCTGATCTCAAGATGCGTTGAGCCTAGCCTCGATTCATAGGAGGAAGCCTGCATTTCCCCACCTCCATTTTGGCACAGCTGGGCCAAGGACCCCCATGCCCTTTTACTGACTGAGTGTGTCAGAATAGCACCTTGGTACCTAGTGCTCTTATATCTCAACTGGTGACCTGCGATCCTCACTTCATCTCAGTGAACGGAAACCCGGCCCCCAGCTGTATATAATACTCCTGGAGAGTTCCCGTCCTGTTCGAAACGTGCATTCCTGTTTTGGGCACCGTTGTAGCATATACGCGAATGACGTCCTCCCGGGATCCTCCTGTCTAGTCATCACACTTTTCAGAGTTCGCAATTGCTCCTAGTGAGTGAGGTGGATTGCGTAATAGTGCATTCCCCTTTGCGTAGTCTGGTTTGTAAACTAATTTTGTCCCTATCTATTAGCACCCACTAAGTTTACTTTAAGTTGTCCCCCTTTACTTATTAATTCTTAAGCTACTTCATGCGCTACTCCTGGTGAGTAGGACTTTGTCGGTTACGAGCCCTCCCATATCCCAAAGTTTGTAAACTAGTACAACGGACTTAACCTCCAGATAAAATTCCCTTTTGAGCAGGTTTATCCGTACGCCCTCACGTTGGTTCCTTAATTTTATGGTTGGAGTTCCTACACTTTTTATTCAAATTTATCTTACTTTTGGTTCAAACAACCGGGTCTTGCCCCATTCATCTCTAAAGTTTGGGTATTATTTTTCCCTCTCTTTACACTTGGGTTATCCCCTCTTTAACTACATAGGTGACCAGATAAATTCCCTTCTGAGTCAACCTATCTTTTCTCCTGGCTGTTCTGAGAGCTGAAACCTTGTTCTCTTCTGGCCCCATCGCTGAGTGGCCGCTAGATATTGTAAAGAACAAGAGTTACAGCCTCAACACGCCGTCGCGCAAACGATCTCGTACTTCCCGCGCTTCCTCGCCACGCGACTACAAAAGTAAATCTTACTTCACTTCTACAAAATAGAGACACCTAGACGTTCCTGTCGCCTTAGTACTAAGCTTAAGCAGACAAGTGAGCCCCTCTCTATTCAGTTTGATCAAATAACTTCACAGGCACGATCATCAGTCTTAGACACCTTACAGGAAGACGAATTCTCATCTATGAAGTCAGAAATTGATTTACCTTCACAGATTGAGAATAAGGTCCAAGCTGCATTTGAGAATACCCTTGGACCACTCAACCAAAAGCTGGAGGCTATGAATGGCAGAAGGCACCCTCCTGTGTCCAGCTTCATGGCCCCTCCTGCCTTTTCAGGTGCTTTTGGTGAGTCAATTACGGATTTTATATCTCACTTGACCCGTTTCTTTACACTTCAAGGGGTAACAGAAGTGGATCATGCATATAAAACCCCGTTTTTGGAGTCCTGCCTCACAGGTCCTGCTCTGGCATCCTACCGGGACTTTAGCAGTGGTACTCCGCAGCCTACCGGCTACGAAGAGTTCACGGCTTTTCGAAGGAGAGACTTTCCAGTAGAGCGTGACTCAGATCTGCATCAGCAGTTGATCCAAGATCACCTGCAGAAGCGGACTGAGTCCGTGATAGTCTACCTTGAGCACCTTAAGAGACTGTCCAGGGTGGCTTATCCGGATCTCGCGACTGACGTTAGGGATTCCATTATAAAACCTATCTTTCTGAGAGGGTTGAAACCAGTCCTTAGAGATAGTGTTAAGTTCAGGGAGTTCACAACTCTTGAAGAGACTCTCAAAGCAGCCTGTTACGCAGAATCACAGATTTTTTGGGATGAGATTAGGTATATTGCCCCATCTAATTCTGTTTTCTCTTCAGAACAAAGGACCGCCAACAACGTCAGGTCAATGTCGAATCAAACGGGCACCGCTCAACGTCCGTCGGTAACGCCATCCGACGAAATTCGACATTTACAATCGGAGATGGCCCGGCTTACAGCTCACATTGCCCGACTTACGGCTCAGCAATCCGGGTGGTCTTCGAGAAATTCAAGGCCGTCATCGAGGCCGTCAACGCGTGTCCAGACCGCCGGCGACTGCCCGTCAGGGGCACATCTACAGATGTGCTCCTACCATGGACGCTGCACCCACAATGACGCTAATTGCCAGGCCCAACATCCTGATAGCGCCGGCCCTAGCACCGCCACCGCCACAGCCACCGGCGCCAGCCGTTGCTATTTTTGTCGAACGAGGGCGCACCCGAACGACCAATGCGACAGACCCTGCCTGCATTGCCGAAAGTTATGAGTGCACCGGGCTTCGGCCTGCCCAAACCAAAGTTCGACATTGCCTGGTGAGACTAATTTTGGTAATTCTAATTACTCTCCTCAGGGGGCAACTGGAAATTTTCGGCAATATGCTGATCCAACTCCTCACGGGACAGGGAACCAATATCGGTCACCTCTGCGGCAAAATAATGCTGTAGGGGCTACCGACGGTCTTCTTCACCCAGATTTCTTTGATCTGGATGATGAAGTTCTGGCTGAACATCTGGCGGATCACTCACAATTGTGTTATCCTGTCTGTATAATCAGTATTGGGTTTTCAGCTGCCGCAGTGGTTTCAGCACCGACTCTGTCGTCAGCCTTTCCGCCGCCGCCACTGAAATACGCCACGCCGGTCAACGTAAACCCGTCAACGACACTGAAAATGACTGGCAACGTCAGCATAATCGCGTCGTATCGACCGACGGAAAGTACAACGGTGCCACCGGCACGTGTTATCAACCAGGGACCACCGCCCAGAATTCCTACGGACTCAGCGTTGGAGGTCGTCGGTCAATTGGAATCAAGGAATCTGATAGGTAAACTACCTTCTTTTTCTGAAGTTTCAGATCTGGAAATCAGATGTCCTTATAAGTCTCCGGCTTTAACGATTTCTTGTTTACAGATTCCTCATCCGTCACCGACGCGATGCGGGCTTTTTGGTTGACCGATTTGGCCAAAAAGTATCCGCACCTCCCCTGGGCGCTACTCAACGAGCCATTCGAGGTTGAGGCGCTTACGGCCGCCATCATCATACTCTCGGTGCCGACGGTGTTGCGAGTTTTGGGGCCCGACGTCGCTCGACAGGCCCTCGAGTTTATCGCCGACGGAACTATTCGTGCCACCCCGGTGGACAAGATCCTGTTGGATGGTGAACCATCGTCGCCGGCAGTGGACGCCATCTGCCGCGCTGTGGAGGAGGCCAGTCACAAAGTGCGGCCCACTGCAGTTGTTGCCACGTCACCGACAACAACGACGACGGGAGCCCAAACACTGGCGGCGATTGCGCAACAGCAACCAGTCGCCAACGCCATTGGAGAACCGTTGCCCGCCATTAACAACGCCATCAACATCACCGAGGCGTCGCCATTCCCGAGGGCAACCGTCCCGCAGTCCCCGAAGATTGGCGTTCTTCGAGAAGTTCACCCATGCGGAGGCTTGGTCATCGACTTCCCTGGAGAGGAGCCCGTATCGTCCGATGACGATGACGTTGAAGAATGAAGCCGCCGGGAGGGTGAAAACTGTAAATTTTGGTGTAAATTTGCAAACACCATTTGTAAATATTTTGTTTGTAATAAACTGGGCCTTCGTAACACTACTGTTCTTAGGAATGAGCTCTGCAACACATGCTACTCAATACCAATTTTGTGGTCTTTCAAGAAGCGGTCATCCACTTGAGTTACCTCAAAAAGTTGAATGCAAACCACCAAAATCTTCGTGGAGTCCACGACGCATGAATGTTACAGTATATGTACCTATTTCTGATCCAATCACGACTAAAGCATGGAAATGTACCTTACGGAATCGGAAGGTATGCACGAATACTGGTTTTTTCGGATCTAGGGGCATTACTGTAGACATCATAACCACTCAGCACCTCGCGCCTGCGGCGTGTATACTGGCACACCGCACAAAGGTGTTTGGTTTACAAAAGCTCGTGGAAATACGTCCTGGCTTTTATAGCACCAACCAAACACTGGGGGTGATGTACTCATGGTGCTGCAATGACGTCTGCAAGACAGTGACTAACCTCTTCATCGAGGAGGGACAAATCGCTTTGTGGGATGGCACTACAGCTCTAAGTACCTTAGGAGATGTAGGTGGATGCAGTCCCACTGCAGGTCAATGCACTACTCTTGAGGGGGTAATTGTTTGGCCTGCCACAAACTTTACAGCACAGTGTCATTATCGCCCACAGGGTAATTACACTGCGTCTGTATCAGGGAATGTGTCCTGACCTCCGGTCCAATACAGTAAGAAAGGATCAGGATCTTCTTCTACGCATCCACGGAAGATTTAATTTGACCCACAGGTTGTTCGGATTGGCAAAGGATTCCGTCCCTGACCCGGTCAATGCCAAACTGAACTATCTGGCTCAGCAGATCAAGGAGTCGGAAATTAACAATTTTCGATTCATGTGGCTTGAGTTGTGTTCTCACGCTCAACGCTACCTTGATCTGACTTGGCAGTTGCTTTGTTTTGACCCTACACTCGGAGCCCGGGCATTCCTTTAAAGGAATGATCTGACGGCGGAATTTACGGGTGAAGCACTGACGATATGGCCGTGTCAAAAGGTCAATGCCACTTATGTCTACCATTCGTACTGAGTGGGGGACACCTGTTACAAGTATCTACCCGTACAGGTTGGCGGTACCATTTATTTTGCCACCCCCGGTGGCCCAGATCTCACTAAATTCAGCCCAAAGGTGCCGTGTGACCACCACTTTACGGGGATTTTCTGAAATCGCTCTGGCTGGTTTACTGAGTCTGGCACAGTCCATGTGAGCCACATTCCACTTGAGCTGTTCTGGAAACAGCGCTTCAACGTCACTCACTTTGACGCTCCTGCGCTCTTCCATGATCAGTTGGCGATGACCCCTTCAAGTTTTGCTTTCTTTAAACAGTATGTTTACAAGACTGAGCAGATTGAAGCGGTCTTAAACCCGTTGGTAAACTTCACGGCTGGGCTATCCCTTCAACCCGATACTATCTATCAAGCGGTTGCAGGGGTGGGATTACCAACATTACGTTTGATTACCAACAACATGTCTGTCAATTGAATGCGGTAGAATTACCCCTTCTCTTGACAGCGGCGGAGATTGATCAGATCGAACCCTGGTGGGGGAATACACGTTCACTGTCGAGGGCCTCCCACAGGTCCGGGTCCCGATCAAGATCAAGGACTTCGTCCATTTCTCGGCCACCATCGCGAGCCTCCTCAGTTGCCTCATCACGTGGGTCGACAAGAGGAAGCGGGACTTCTTCTAGACGGGCTAGTGGTCATTTTATGGCACGGTCAGGATCAAACTGTCCTAGGCCACCGCCTGGAAACTCTCCAGTTACACTAGAGAAAGGCCGGTTTCGCGAGCCTAGTGACTCTGATGCACCTGCATCCCCTGTACTAGAGGTGCCACTGCTCTCTGATGCTGAGGTCGAATCAATAGGTGCTACTCAGAGCTCAGGAGAAAGGTCAGACCATGTACTTACTGTTCAGGTTCACCCTACTCCTAAGACCAATCCGGAAACATCGGTTGGTTATGCTCTGGTAGGTTTACTCAGACGCACTGGTTTGCCAATACCAAAGCGAACCAATGCGCCAGAGTCGAGCTTTGATGACTCTGTGCCTGACCCAAGTCATGTAGTGTCAGCTTTCTACCCCACTGAAATGAGGACCCCTCATATCAAGGTTCTACTGAACAATTGGGTAGAGGCCAAAGCTCTAATTGATACAGGGGCAGTCTTCTCGCTCTTGGATCACAAGTTGGCGGTTCAGTTACCCGACTTGGCACTTACAGAGACTAGGGCTCACCCCATAGCAGCCAATGGGTCTCCTATCCTACTGCTAGACGCTGCCTATGTCACGGTGACAGTGGCTGATGTTTCTGAATGGATTCAGGTCCAAATTCAGCATATGGTTCGGCTGAACTAGTCTTGGGGACGAACTTCCTCGGATGATTCAATTGTGTGAGTTTGAACTGGGAGAAATCCTTTCTTCAGTTCAAGGAACTTCGAGTTCCGTGTGAGGGCCTCATTCACAATCCACCCTCTACTCGTGGGGCGCTACCCTTGCAGGAATTGATTGTCCTTGAGCCTCGCTCGCTAACACAACTTACTGCACCTGTGCCTGCATTGTATGCAACTGTACCAGAAGTGGCTTTCTTTCCTAAGCCTCTTTTGGGTCAGCAATATACTTTGCTGGTACTGTGAGTACTGTGACCAATGGTCGCATACCCCTACAGGTAGTCAACCCGAGTACACACTCAGTGGTTCTCTACCCCCGCACGACCATCGGTCATGTGCAGATGCATTCTGATTCCCCACAGGGATCGGCGGTCAAGTCTGATACCATTCTTGACTGTAAGTGGGTTGAAGCAAATGCTGTGATATCCTCAGATATCTCCTCACAGGATAAAGCAGCGTTGCTCGACCTGCTGGTCGCATTTATTGACCTCTACGCTATTGATGAAAAGGACACAGGTTCCACTGACCTCATGCACCATGAGATCAGCACGGGTGACGCTCGCCCAGTCCCCCGTTTCCCTTATCGCACCGCCCCCAAGGAAAAGGATCTCATCATACAAGAAGTCAAAGTGCTCCAGGAAAAAGGCATTATTCACCCTAGTACCTCACCCTGGGCTACTAACACCGTCCTGGTTCGCAAGAAAAATGGGTCACACCGGATGTGTGTTGATTTTCGTAGTCTTAACGAGGTTACGAAAAAGGATGTTTATCCTCTCCCACGGATTGATGATATCCTGGACACACTCAAGGGTATGAAATACTTTACTACCCTTGATCAGGCTAATGCCTACTGGTCTATACCTATTGCCGAGGCAGACAAAGAGAAAACGGCGTTTAATACGCCTATTGGACTTTACGAGTTCAACTATCTGCCTTTTGGTCTTTGCAATGCCCCTGGGACGTTTCAACGCCTCATGGATCTGCTTCTTACAGGATTGCAGTGGGGCACTGCACTGACGTATCTCGATGACATCTTGGTGTTCGGGAACTCTCACACCCAGATGCTTGAGCGCCTGATGGATGTGTTTACGCGTCTCCGTCAGGGTGGAATGAAGCTCAGACTGAGCAAGTGCAAGTTTTGCACTCTGAGGTAGAGTATCTCGGGTACCGCATCTCACAGAAAGGTCTCGACCCGGATAAAGTCAAATTGGCCGCCGTCCAGGATTTACCCATTCCACAAAATGCTAAAGACATCAAGTCTTTTCTTGGTCTTGTGTCTTACTATAGGCGTTTCATCCCTGGTTGCGCTCGGCTCAGCGAGCCGCTGACCAAGCTCTTACGGAAAGAAGTTACCTTCCAGTGGTCAAAACCTCAGCAAGCAGCGTTCGACTAACTCCGAAGGCTGTTGCTGAACCCTCCTGTCCTACGCCATCCGGACTTTACGAAATCCTTCATACTTCAAACTGATGCAAGTATTTCAGGGATAGGAGCAGTTCTGAGCCAGTTGGACGAAAATGGATACGACCATCCTGTTGCGTACACCAGTCGAGGGTTGACATCAGCTGAGAAGAACTACACTATTACGGAGTTAGAGACTCTCCCTGTTGTCCATTTCGTTAAGCACTTTCGGCCTTACCTCTTCCAACATGAGGTGGTCGTTCAGACCGACCACACTGCTGTTAAGGCTGTGTTGGAAAAACCGAACCCTTCGTCCCGGATAGCTCGGTGGGGCCTCCCGTTAGCTGAATTCAAACTGACTATTCGGCCGCGGAAAGGTCGGTCTAATGGTAATGCTGACGCATTATCATGCCTTCCGGATCCCAATTCCCTTGCCGGGGAGAGTATTGACGATATTCCCCTATACAGACCCGAGGGCGAAATTATGATGATATCCGATGGTGCGCAGCACCTGGCGAATTCATCCCATAGGACCACCAATGGTGTGCAGCACCTGGCCAGGTCTGAGTCTTATGCAGAGATATCACAGGATGCGCAGCACCATGACCTTCTTGTAACTCAATTCGAGGATCCGGAACTAGCCTCCATTCTTAGGTCACTCAAACCCTACGGTGATCAAAATGATGTTAATGGCTACCACCTGTTGGATAACATCCTTCAGAAGTGGACAGGCGAGTCCAACAAGATTGTTGTCCCTCGATCCATGGTTACTACCATTATCGAAGCTCACCACACTGACATTCTTGCTGGTCACTTTGGTGCAAAACGTACCATGAGGCTTATAGCCCGCCGGTACCACTGGCCTTCCCTCAGTGCGGACATCAAGTCCTTTTGTCAGGGGTGTGGCCTTTGCCAACGGAATAAACCCGCAAGGCAAAAGAACCGTGCAACTCTGAAACTGATCTCCATTACGGGTCTGTTTCACCGAGTCGGTGTCGACTGTATGGGACCAGTGACCACTAGTGAAAATGGAAACCGATTTATTGTAGTCTTTATAGACTACTTTACTAAATGGGTCGAAGCTTTCGCTACTCCGGACATAACTGCGCAAACCATAGCTCGACTCTTTGTTACACAAATTGTCTGCAGACATGGGGCACTGCAGATTCTTCAGTCTGATCGTGGTACTGATTTCACGTCCAAACTGATGACTGAAATCACTGCCATTTGTTCAACTAAGAAAATCCACTCCACTGCTTATCATCCCATGACAAACGGAGAAGTGGAAAGAGCTAATCAAACGCTAGCTACACGGTTACGTATGTATGTCCACCAAGGTCATACTGATTGGGATGAACACCTGCCGTACTCTGTGTTCGCTGTCAACATTAGCATGAATGAGTCCACAGGGTATTCACCCTTTGAGCTCATGTATGGTCGTACACCCATGCTACCTGTTGATGCAGCGCTCTCATTCAACCCTCCGGCCCATATCATAGATGTTTCTACTTATGATATGGAGGTCAAACGGCATTTTACAAATGCCTTGACCTTGATCCAGAGCAGAATTGAGAGATCACAGGCGGCTTATGCACGGTCTTACGATCGTATGGCACGAGATGTCTCTTACAAAGTTGGGGATCAGGTGCTCAAACTGCACACCGCCGGAAAATGTGGTCTAACGCCCAAACTATTGCCCATTTATGATGGACCCTACTTTGTCACGAATGTGGTATATCCCAATGTCACTATTCGACTTGAGACTGACCAAGAAGATACTGTGCATGTCAATCAGCTTCGACGCTACGTGTCACCTGCTCAACCTACAGAAGAAGAGGAGATACCTTCCACTTCACAGGTCATCGAGACCGCACCTTTGTTGATCCCGTCAACAAATAGAAATTTTACACAAGATCTCATTGACCCACATCTTGATGCAGAGGAGTAGTAAGGCCGGACCGTATAGGTCGTACGCTTAAGGATACTCCTATCTTTTGTGTACGACCTATAATTTGTCACTTTTTTCCGATTTATAGGTCGTACAGTGAACATACATGTTTTCCTTTTGTCGGATTTACAGGTCGTACAGTAAACATATACGGTTAATTTCTTCGTCAATTTATAGGTCGTACAGTAAACATATAGGCCGATTTATAGGTCGCACGGTTAAAAATGCATGTTCTAGAGTTACCGTAATTGTAGAATTACGGTAATTTTTTCGATTATGGTAATAAATGTGTTACTGTGCGTGGAAAAGGAAAATCAATGATGAACGTAAAAAGGAAAACTAAAATGAACAAAAAATGGAAAAGAAATAAAAAGTGATTGTGTGTAAAAACGGCCTCCCCTCTGGGAAGAGGAAGCCCACAAAAATTTGCACCCCGGACCCCCTTTGTCAAAAGGGTGCCACCTGCAGGTGTAAATATATTTCGGAGGTCCCATTTTCTGAACGATCGTTCAAGTCAACAAATGTCAGAACGGTCAATCTGGTCAGTAATGGTCTGTTTAATGAGTAAAATCTCGAGAGAGTCATTACGCGATGAAACATTATCCTTACGGGTGCATGCGTATAAATTTTGATGTTCTGCCAAAAATGACCAAGAAGGTCTTTTATAAAAATGACCAGAGCGAGCTGGCCGTAAAAAGCATGTAGACAAATAAGGTCTTTTATAGAAAGATGACCAAACGAGCTGGTCGTAAAAAACGTGTAGAAAATTTGGAGAGTTGACGTACGGTAAAGGATACAGATTTGGGAATTACCGTAATAGTAGAATTACGGTAAATTTTTCTATTATGGTAATGGAGGAATTAGGGTAATAAATGTGTTACTGTAGTTGAAAAAGGAAAACATAAAATGAACAAAAAATGGAAAAGAAATAAAAAGCGATTGTGTGTAAAAATGGCTTCCCCCGTGGGCAGGAGAAGCCTTTCAAAAATTTGCGCCCCTGGACCCCCTTTGACAAAAGGGCGCCACCTGCAGGCGTAAATATGCTCGGAGGCCCCATTCCTGAACGATCGTTCAAGTCAATCTCAAACGGTCAAATTGGTCAGTAATGGTCTGTTTAATGAGTAAATTCTCGGGAGAGTCATTACGAGATGAAACATTATCCTTACGGGTGCATGCGTATAAATTTTGATGTTCTGCCAAAAATGACCAAGAAGGTCTATTATAAAAAATGATCAAAAATAGTCGTAAAAGACATGTAGAAAAAAGAAAAAATCTTTGCATATCAAAAAGAAAAATTTTTAATTCGATGCAACATTCTACTTTATTGTAAAATTATTTAGTCCAACCATAAGGAAATGTACAAAAATTACATTTCAAAATACGTTTATCATATACTATACGAAAATTTTTCAAAGTTTTACGAGTAACAACTTTACGATCTTGCTGACGCTCTATACGGAGACTATGTACATCTACTTCTTCTTTTCCATTGTTTTTTACAAAAGCAAAAACCATTCGACGAAGCGAATAAAAATTAACTTTTTTCATAGTATCTGATGACAAAGTGATACCGCGGACTTTGATTACGTGACGGTATTGGTCTGTAGAGGGACTGTACAACCTGTAGGCGTAATTTTTAGGACCTCCACTAACAAATTCGGTAATGTAAGATCCAGAACCATATTCACGTAACTCGTCAGTCATTTCACCAAGACACCAACCAGTGGGTACTTGATATTGTTGTTTGTCAACTGTTGACAGGTAAATAATACTATCTGTGTCAAAATACAATACTCGACTTTTTAATCGCTCAATGTAAGAATATAACTTTAATCGAGCTTGAGCCGTTGTATAAGCTGCAATAACAGCGTTAGTATTTCCCATGACTTCGGCAAAATCATCATGTTGACAATATGTTGTTGACACCAATTGTTCATTGATTAGTCTAACATTCTTAATAATGTTGGCGACATTCATTACAAGTTCAAAATATTCTTTGGGTGCATTGTGGATAACAGTCTTATCCATATTGTTTCGTTGACCAAACTAAAAAAACATAAAATTAATTAAATGAATTACAAAAAACTATGTATAGTTACTTTTCCCCAGAAAGAATTTAGCATTAATTTAGCCAAAGCCCTCTTTCCAGGATTTTTTAAAATTTTTGAAGAATCCAATGAAATATTCTCACGATTGTAGACCTCCATCTCGTATTCACGTTTTTGCTCATCTGTTTGAGCTTTAGCAGGATAGCCTTCACTCTCCTATAAAAATTACAATCAAATTCTGTCACATTTACATAATATAAAATTTACTAGTTTCATTTTCATAAAGGTATTGACATATTGAGTAAATAAACCACCAGTGGGGTTTTTGGTTGGATGATATTGCTCAATATTATCATAATGTCAAACCTCGAAAATCTTGAGGATCTGAAACAAAAATAATATACATAGAAAAAGAACCATTACCGTAACAATATACCTTATATCCCTTCTCTAAGGCTTTATATAATTCTATCGTAACCCATGTACCGTCTAATGCTCTGTCTTGGTCGTTATGCACGCATGCGGTCTTTTGTGAATCATGCGTGCAAGTTTTGCATAAAGGAAACAATAATTTACCACCATGTCGATACGGTAAAACAGGATGTAAGAGTTTGGGAGGTGGTAAAACCTTACACTTGATTAACCCCTCATAAGGTTGTGACGTTGAACTGACCTCTTCAAAATCTTCAGTAAAGATTTTTGGATGACCTGTAGGGTATTTCCCGTATTTGTTGACAAACGGGTATAAACTGCATACATCTACATAATTGATCTTTTCTGCAGGTGTACCATCTTCATTGTACTTAATTTTATGATACAGTTTTACAGCATTAGTGCGACCGCCAAAGAAAGCTAAAACAAGAAAACTTTTGACAAAATAAAAAAGAACAATTCAAGATTTTACCTTCTCGAGGATTTATAGGTTCTGGTATTTTGACTGTATCAAAAAATGTTTTCATTTCGGGATCTGAGTGAAGTTGTTGTAAAAGCTCGCACTCCCACATTTCGACTACGCTATAACCGAGTGCTTGAAGTTCCATAACCCGGTTAAAAGTGCGCTCATATGCATCGACTGCTTTTGTATTATTATCGGCTGTTAATTGATATCTATTTTTCATACATTTAGGGCAACCATGCCAATAACAACCGTGAAATTCATAAATTGTCGTGTCTTAATGAGCAAACATATAAATATTAAAATTTCAAAAATTTGAACAAAACTACCTGATAAACCATCAACTCTGAATCTTCCAATTTGAACTTCGCCACCATTAAGTTTATGTCAAATATACAATTTTTCATTTTTATGGACTAACCACTTCAACCATTTTAAGGCTATAACAGATTGTCTTTCTTCTTTACCATAACCTTTGTATGGTATTACACCAATAGTATCTGGCTTCAAAAATAAACGTCGGAAAACTAAGTTGCAAGCACTAGCAATGGTTATTGAATTTTCAAAAGGATCGACATTTGTTTCTTCCATAAAAATATCGCGAAATTTCATACAACATTGTCCTAAAACTTGCACATCGCTACGACAGTAGTCAATTAACTCATTATCAAAATTAAATTGACAACCCTAAACAATGATGCTTTTAAATGCAAAACTTTATACTTTTGCAAACTTACTGTTTCAAGCTTTCGATTATACCACTCCAGAAACATGGCACGAGCCACAGGTTTCATAGCATTGTAACTGTACATATTGGGTGATGGATATGAGCCAATATATCCGTAATTTTCTTTTCTATTAAAGAAATGAGGGAAATATCCTTTACATATTTCACTTATTCCAAATGTTTTCGGTAAAGCCGCCAAAGGCATCGGAAGAAAGTTCAGAGAATCAATAATTTTTATCGACCCTACTTTGATACACATCAACTCTAAACCTAAAAATAAATAAATAGATGAAAATGAAAAACTATAAACAATTTACTAATTCACCCTTATTAATGATATGTAGTTTATGATGTCCATTACGATACAAAAACTGCATTATAAATTGTCCATCGAATCCTCGAGAATTATGCGCTATTGCAGTAATGTTTTTCATACCTTTTGCAAAAAGGTATTCGCAGAAATCATTTAGACATGTAGATCCTTTGAAAATACGTTTGCGTTGACCGCATGTATTGCAGCAAAAATCTCCCTCGTTTTGACGACACTGATTGCATACAGTATGGACAACACATAAATTTGGTTCATGTTCGAACACATCCCCTAACTCGCTTTGTCGTAGAATTTTTTCCTGTGTAGTCTCAAAATCATAAAAAACAAATTTTTGATTAACAGGACATTTATCGGTAATTCCTGTTTCATTATCATCTAGACACTCATCCTCATCAACATTTGTTTCAAATATATCTTCTTCCTCTTCAATTTGTTCGTTACCAACAGGTTGCATAAAACATAAATGATCTAAAATAAAAATTTTCATATAAAATAAAATAAAATAAATAATTACACCATATCTAATACCTTTTTTAGGTACGCTTTTCTTGCATGTTTTGCATTCAAAATAACCGCAATTATGAGGATTAGAATGTGCTCGTCGAACCAGTGTATCACATTGTTCGCACACTTTGAAACGATCGCAAATAGATACCCCTGTTTTTTGACGTTTCGATTGACGTCTTTGAGTAAAAACAAGCTTGTGTCGAGCAAAACACTTATCGTTTTTGAAATATCGCAGACAATCTTTGCATTTTCGAGCATTAAATTGATTACAGGGAGGTGTATTGTAACACAGAGGACAAACGTTTCTGCATCTTTGTTCCATTTTGTTGTTGTAGGCCAGATGGCAATGAGGACAAAAATAGCCGGGGTCAAAAAATCCATTCATCTTTGTAATGACAGAGTAATGATTATTATGGTGGTAAATATTCAAAACATGCGTTGCTTCAGGTCCTTAAAACTCTAAATACATACACAATAACAGACAAATAAAAAACTCTAACCTCTAAATATTAAATCTTTAAAGCGTTCTTTGCTAAAAACTTTGATTTGATAATCGGGTAATAAAACAGTTTGCAATTGTTCCCACTGATGAAAACCGCAAGCTCCTTGATGATTAGCTAAGCCTGCTAAGGTCATCAGTTCTTTAGCAACCTTTGTTTGCAGCAGATGTGACTTGTCAGATTTTCGAATACTTTCCCATTTGTGCTCAGCATTCTTATCTTTTTTATGAATGTAAGCTCTAGCAACAACTAGAGCTCTAGCAAAACATAAATCATCCGTGTTGCTGATTTGAATAATACAGCGTTTATCTTTTAGAAAATCATTATGTTTTAAATATTGATGAGCATTGTGAATACCTTAAATAAATAAATAAATAAATAAAAATCTTACATAAGTAATTTTAATCAGCTTACCGCTACCCTCAGGTGGTGTTACAAGAATGGTACGAATTGTAGACTGACGACTATCAATTTGTATTTGCTCATTTGATTGAAGAACAGCGTTAAGAGTGTTTACAATCAAGTCTCCAGTTAAAGCATGTTTCGGTCTAAAAGGTATCAAAACACGACCTTTTGTCAAATCTGGATGGTCAAAGGAAAACCCTATAAACGCATTATCAGCGACATTCTCAGAAATTCGCTCTACTATACGTTGAAACGTTGGCACTATTTGAGCATTTAAATCGTCCATATGTTCGGTATTACGAAAGTTCACAGAGTACTCGCGACCTTCGGTATTAAAACGCCTAATATTTACGGTACTGGGTTGACCTAGTTCGAAAAAATCATCCGCAACAAAAGATGTTACATCTCCACTTCGTTACACCTCCACTACCCTGAATACCACCACCACCACCAATTTGAGCTGTTTCGTAAATTTCTTCCTCATCAGAACTGTGAGGCGTATAACTTTTGTATTGATCATCTTCATCATCATAATCTAAAACAGTTCCTTCTTCTTCTTCTTCTTCTTCCAAAATATTATTATTATCGAGTGTTTCTTCTTCTTCTTTCTCGGAGGTAATATTCTCTGAAGACTCATTCACTATTGTTTCATCGTCTTCATCAGAAGTAATATCTTCTAAAATTTCCATAGGCATGTCGTCTTCGTCCGAAGTAATATCCTCATAAATAGGTTTCATTATAAAAATTATCTAATCTAGAAAATATAAAATTATAAAGTAGAAAAATAGAAAACAACCTATTCATCAAAAACTTATACAGTAATAATAGAAAATTTTTATAAATTAGCAAAAAACTATTAATTTTATGGTAGAGATTTAATTATTATTTATGGGGTTAATGTGGTACTTTTCTTTTTTATGATGGGAAAGCTTTAAAGACCTCTATAACTCATGAACACGTGCCCATATCATTTCTTTAGCTTATTTTATTAGCATATAACCAGTTAAAACCAGTTGAAAACCTGTTTTACTGTACAACCCTAGTATTTTTGTTTTGATTCTTGAAGCTATAAAATAACTGTAATAGCTGCTTATAACCCTGTTGCACCATCTTTTCTTTTTATGTGGAAAAGCTTTAAAGACCCTTATAACTCATGCGCACGTGGCTATATTGCTTCTATAGCTCTGACCTTGATAATTACTATAACACATAAAACACATATATTTTTCTAGCTTTGATCTCAAAGGTTACCATACAACATAAACACATTTTATTTTATTTTTGTAGATCATAGCTCCTCCTCTCATATACTCCTCAGAATAGTAGAATACTGTAGGATATATGTCTTGAATATTTATTATGCCTATAACTCCTCCTCTTACAGCTATAAGCTATATATCTTGGTTATTTTATTATAACTATAACCTCCTTTTACTCAAAAATTTTGAACACTTTATACATTTATCTGTTTTGTTGCTACAAAAACTACTCGCTTCTTCTTCTTCTCTCTCTCTCTTTAATATTTCTTCAAGAATTTTCAAAAATGGAACACCAGTTTATGTTAGACGAAAACATGGCATTATTTGTAGTGGTTGAAGGTAGATACGTGTCAATCTATTTTCGTAACGTCGACCCTAAAACAAAAGAGGCGTACGGTCGCGGATTCAAGCTCATTTTACCACAATACGGTATACTAGGTTGCAATGTCAATATTATTGAAAAGACATTTTCACATGGAGGTCGATGTGGCATCAACCTTGGTTATAAAATGCTGGTCGAGAGCCACGGGGTTACAGTACGATTTAACAATTTGTTTAATGGAACGACATGGTGTTTATCTAAAGAAGTGAGTTGATATATGAATTCTTTCTTTCTTTTAAAATATAATGTTTTATTCTTTAGCAATTTTGGCGCTGGACCAATATGATACATGAGATAGCGCCAGCTATTTCAAACGAGTACAACGCTTTAGCAGCAAATTTACAGCTAGCGATAAAACGCAAAACAAACGAAAACGACGACGTTGCTGGAAAAGATGGTTCTACCCCGAAAATCGTTAAAGAAGAAGAAGTCGCTACAGATAAGAAAATTATTAAAGAAGAAGAAGAAGGGATTCATGCTACAAAATTCGCCGGAGAGCAAAGCAATGCTCGTGAAGATCAAAAGGAAGCTAGCGTTCAAACGTCATTTATTAATGATCTCTTCATCAATTGTTTGAATGATCCAGACTACGATTCAGCGTCAGATACCAATTCGTTGGACGCCGAAACCAGACGTATTTGTGAGTTACGTGTTCCGGGTTTAGATATTCCATGGTTTTTTGATGAGCAAGTAGTAAAAGGTGAAAAATTATTTATAATTATATGTGCTGAGTTAGTTATACAAGACATCTTTAATGGGTGTATTTTTGATTGTTATTGCGCGAAAGAGATAGGAATTGTTGAGGATCATCAGTGTCCAGCTCGTAATTCCATATATAATATCGCAATTACACCAACAGTTAATCGTTTATATGAAAAGATGGGACTTATCATTGACTGTTTTGAATATGTTATAGGTGAAGTTCAAGGTTATTACAGTCTTCGCGCTTTTAAACAGATGATTGACATATTTAGATGTATACCACTTACAAGTACTGGCCGTAAAATTCTTAAGGATACTGTAGCTTGTTTTATTGATGAAGGTTATCATTATGATTTTGATGATGCTGTTGTTATCAAAACACTACGCGATTTTATTAACAGTAAATTGTAAAAGTTTTGCTTACATTCATTCATTCATTCATTACAGCTTGTATGTTTTAATTAGCTATATTTTGATTGCTTATGTAATTGCTTACGTATTTGCTTGTTATATATATAATTTCATACATACATACATACATTGCGCGTATATTTTGCATACAGTAATGCTATTCTATTTTATATAATCATCTATCTTTATGTTTTACATGTGCACTGCTTTATATTGTAATTTTGATAATTATGTAACATTTTGTTTTAAATAATAATAATAAAAATCATTTTAAAAATTGTTCAAGTAAAAAGGTGGTTGGTTTTTGTTGTTGTCAAAAAGAGATGTCAAATGATGATGATGAAAAGTTTTATATATGGAAACATCCATTTAACTGTATAGTTTCTGCTCCAACAAAATCAGGAAAAAACAATTTGTTAAAAAACTTGTAATTTTTGCTAAAGAAATGCTTCACCCTGCTCCTGTGAAAATTTATTGGTGTTATTCGGAATGGCAAGAAGCTTACGATGAATTAGTTCAGAAATGTTCTTATGTAGAATTTATTCAAGGTTCGCCTGATTTGAATGAACTTCAGAAAAGTAAAGATACACCTAAATTATTAATTATGGATGATATGATGCAAGAGATGAAGAATGATCAAAGTTTAACTCAACTTTTTACTAAAGGATCGCATCATTGGAATATATCAATTATACATATAGTTCAGAATGCCTTTTTTGATGGAATGCGTACGAGTAGGATAAACGCTCAATATTTAATTCTTTTAAAAAACCCAAGCGATAGATTACAAGTCCGCACACTGGCTCGACAGATTTTTCCAACTACCTCAAATTATTTCATAGAATCGTATGAGGATGCTACTAGTAAACCATACGGTTATTTATTAATAGATCTTACACAGACATGTCCTGAAAAATATCGACTTAGATCTAATATATTCCCCGACAATGATCATATGATTTTGTATACACCTAAATGATTCATCATTTTTACAAAAAACTTTATACAGGTTAGTCGGATCCTATTATTTTAGCGATATGATATACAGTATATACATTTTTTTTATACTCTCGCCGTGATTCTTTTCATAGCTGTTTTTATTGTATGGGTACAATACACTTTTCAATTTTATGAAAATGAAGAAACTGAAAATGTTACAGATTTTACAATACCAAACACAAAAAATGTTACAGATCCGAAATTATTATTACGGGAAAATTATAAATTCCATATAACACCCTTACTACATTATGTAGAAAAAATTTTACATTGTCCTCAGAATGACGAACATTTTATGCAATTACGAGTGTGTTTCAAAATATATATTTTCAATCCTGTCCTATTTTCTTGTTGTAGTCGAACCAGTAAATTTCAAAACTTGTACATCAATGGAACTAGATTACGATATATTGATGCGATAGCTTTATTACATAATCAGAAAAAAATATAATACCCTTCATCAGTCTAGTCGAGAATTTTGAAGAGGTTGGTCGTTTTTCTATAATTCGTTTGTTTTGTGACAATTACAATGTCCGCCGCATTTGAAGTTTTTGTCAGAATGGTGCAAAATAAAGTAAAAGGTAAAAATTTATATCTCTTCTTTAACTATTTATTAAACTATAGTATTTTTTATTTAAGGTAAAATACTAAACAACAAACAGAAATGCGAAATAGCTGATTTGTTTTGGACTCGTTTCTCACCCGAAGCCAAGATTTTTTACAAAGACATAGCTAAGGCGTGCAACCATTTACGGCGTGAAGTTGGTTTACCTATGGGACGTAAAAAAGTTACACAATTTCGGTGTTTTGCTAGACTATTACTGACGGAGTTGGATATGGTCGAAACTCGCGCTATTTTTGTAGAAGATCTTTTTTTAAAACTAGATACAGCTCATAAACTATTTTTTATGAATATGAATAACTTGTGTGCTTTTTCTAGACGCGAAGAGTTGAATATCGTCATACAAAATGAAGCTTCATTACTATCTTAATGTAATACAATAAATATTTCAATGTTTACTCATCATTTGGTCATTATTGTAAAATTTTTTTGTACTGTACGGTCTGTTTTGTATGGCTTCTAGATTAAAGAAATATATTCACGAGCTCAATGTGTTAAAAAATTCAAATCGTGTTCAAAGACGTGCTCTTCTTCAACATTCTTCCCCCGATTTGATCTGTTGTATATGTGAAATTTGTTTGAACATTTTGAACGGTAATATTCCTATTAATTCAAACTTAAAAAAGAAATTGGCCAAACATAAATTATTGCTCAGAGGTTTAGCTACTAGACACGAAAAAAACAAGAAAAAAGATTTACATAATAAACGTGTAAGAATTGTTCAAAGTGGTGGAGCATTTTTACCTCTAGTACTACCCGTTTTATTATCTACATTAGCAAGTTTTGTTACAGAGAAATTATTATAGAATGAAATTTGCTAATAAATTTGCTCTTATACCTCAGGAGGTTCTGAATAAACTGAATAACTCTCAGGTTTCTTCTTCTTCGACGACGAGGAGTTCAAATGAAAAGACAGGTATAGCTAAGCAAGTTGACATGTATCGTAACGAGCTAGAGCACATTTTGAAAGATAATACGTTAACACCTGAAGAACAATACAAAATGTACTCGCAACTATTTTCACAATATTTAACTTTTGAACATGAAAAGGCTCAACCTACTACAGTGATTTTAAAACAAAAAGTTATTGATAACGAAGAAGATGAGAAGGATAGTGACGATTTGAAACAAAAAGAAAAAAATTGGTTGAACGATGGAAAGTTACTTAGCGGTATTCCTAAACAGTTTAAACGCTCGGCATCCTTATTATTGGAGCATGTGCGACGTAACCCTAGTATAAATGTTAATAAGCAAGGTGAAGTATTAATTGATGGAAAATTAATTGAAGGATCACATATTATTGATTTATTACATGATTTGTCTCGTAAACGTTCAAAAATTACGCAAACGCTTGGAGTAGATGAGTTTGTTAATGCTTTGAAAAAAGATAATGTACCATTAGAGGCTATAGGAAACCCATTACGTAAAATGTATACAATTCAAGATCTGGAAGGCGAAGATATAGAAGGACGTTTTTATGAAAAAGAACTACAGAAAATCGATTTTAATCCTAACATCAAAGAATACAAAATTGAAAAGGTTTTGAAGACTAAACAATTACCAGATGGTCAGAATAGAGTACTTGTGAAGTGGTGGGGTTATCCTGAAAAATTCAACAGTTGGATTTTAGAAAAGGATATACAAAACGACGACGACGACGATTACGATGAACAACTTTGAATTGACATATTATGCTCAACAAGATGAGCTATTATCACAAAAATTTTTAGGAGTTTTTGCTTGCGATACTCTACCGAAGATAGTTAAAAGACCCGCAGCTTTAATTGCAAACACCGATACATCTTTTCAAAAAGGAAGTCATTGGATAGCTATGTATTTTGATAATGCTAACTCTGTATATTATTTTGATTCTTATGGCTTACCACCAGTTATTCCTGCTTTTATAAATTATATTAACAAGAATGCTACAGTAAGATACACAAATAAGAAACATCTACAAAATTTTAATAGTAGGGTTTGTGGTATATATACTTTATATTTTTTGTATTATAAAGTGCAACATGTTCCTATGTATAAAATGTTTAAAAGTTTCAGTAACACAAATTTTGTTTATAATGATAGATTGATTTGTAAGTTTTTTCATTGTAAATTTTCTGTAAAAGGTCACTTGCGAAATAAATTATGTACACGTTTGTAAAAAGTTAACTCCTTCTATATGTATTTATATATAAATTTTACTTCACTTTGATAGCTCCGCCTCCTTCATATTTTTGTATAATTTTATTGGTTATTTTAGTAGCTCCGCCTTTTTATAAATTTATAACTGAGTGTTTAGTTGTTAAATAAAAATTTTTTATTTTGAAATGGATAGTAGTAATAGTACGCATTCAGAAACGTCTCGCATTAGCGTTTGGGAGTTTTTTGGAAAACGTCTACCTCGAAACGAAGTGGTTTTCTTCAGTCAGGTCATACTAATATACATTGTAGTCATTACAGCTATAATAAATTTATCTCTCTACAATAATAATACACAATTGTGGGTTGGTCTTTTGTGCGCTTGTATAGGATATTTATTACCTAGCCCTGTACCGACCGTATTACAGTCATCTAATTCATTGAAGACCGTACCTATAGCAACAGCAAACAACATTATAAATAATGACAACCTTTGAAGATCAATTTTATATCACATTACCTAGTAATAGCAAAAATGGAAACAAACCCTCTGATTTTTCAGCCCATCTACCTTACCGTTTAAAACTAGATGGAAGCTGGGAGGTAGGACTAAGTGAAATAATATACCCCTATAGTTGGGCTACATTTACCAATCATGGTGGAGATAATGTAATAACGTTAATTACGGATGGTGTCGGAAATAAGGTCAAAAAAATTAAAGTAATAGTTTTTGAAAAACATTACTTTACCATATCTGAATTAATTGAAGAGTTGAATGCAAAAATTGGAGCAGCTATTGCCGGAACTAACATGGAAATCATGTTTTCATACCATGAACATAGTAGAGGATTAGTTAATTTGAAAATAAAAAGTGGTACAATATTACGTAAAATCGATATAAGCAAACGGTTAATGGAGCTTCTCGGATTTAGCTCTACCAATACTGAGGCCTATGCAACTGCTGATGATTTTTTAAATAGAGCTGTAAATATTAACTTATATACTGTTGGAGAGAAACCTCCAAAAAATTCTAACACACATATTCCACCATCCAAAGCTGTTTTTCTTGCCGAGCCTGGAACTAATCATTTATACATGTTAGGTATTCAACCACCAAATTTGAATGATTTACAGAATTTTTATGTTTACTGTAATATTATTGAAAATCAGATTGTTGGAAATACTTTAGCGCCGCTTTTACGTATAGTAAATGTTCAGGGAAAATACAAAGATAATGTGAGTCGTTTATATGAAACACCTCACTATATACCAATTCAATTGAAAGAAATTACAGTACTCGAGATTAATATAAAAAACAGTATGAATGAGCTTATACCCTTTCAGTTTGGGAATGTTATAGTTAAATTACATTTTCGGCGACGTACTCCTTTATTCCTATAAGCATAGTATCAAATTTTTATTTACTCATTCATTCATTTGCATTTGGACACGTTGTCGTCAGGTTGAATTTTCGCAAACGCTCTTAATTAATTAATTCATTTAGTTGTTGTTCCTTTTAATTTTCAAAGCAAAATATGCATACCGTATTTATTCCTGAAACCGTTGATTACTGGATCAAAATTTATCAACATAGTATTCAAGATAATCAATTTCAATTAGGTGGTAGTTTAGAAGGTTTTCGAGCAGCATACCCGTATTATTATAGACATCAAGGAGCTGGAGTTGGTAATTTTTTCAAGAGTTTGTGGCGTCTAGCTATGCCTTTGTTAAAATCTGCAGGAAAGCATGCACTTGCTGCAGGTTCCAAAATTGCAGGTGATGTTGTAGAAGGTCGTTCTTTTAAAGAAAGTGTTGCCGAGCATGGACGAAACGCAGCTGGTAGCTTATTACACGAAACAGGCGAGCGCATTCATAAAGGAAAAGGTTTAGGGAAGCGTAAACATATAAATTCTACGATACATATAAAAAGCAATAAAAAGTTAAATGATGGTCAGCGTCAACAACATCAACATCAAAAACAACATAAACGTAAACACCTGAAACGACGTTCCTCATTCTTAAAAAAGACTCCACGTAGAGTAGTCGGTTTCAAGGATATCTATTCAAAATGAGTAAATTTATTGATGCTGCGTCATCTCCTAGTAGTAAAACGGAGTTAGATTTATTTACCGTACCTCCAACGCAAGTTGCTATTCGTAGAAGTTTTTGGTCTGAAATTCAGTTACAAAATCCTTGTACTAATGAAGGACCTTACGAGTTTGTTATTTCACCTGATTCATATATGTTGGACTTATCAAAAAATTTTATATATTTTACTATTCAAATTACGAAAGCTAATGGCGCTGCTTGCACTTTAACAGCAGACGCCAACAATAATCTTACTGGAAATGTTGTAGCACCAATTAATTTGATCGGGAAAACATTTTTTAAACAGATCAAGATGTACTTAAATGGAAAATTAATATCTGACAGGTAAGTTTTATAATTAAATGTATGTTTACCTTTTTTAATTTTAACATTTTAACATTTCAGTGGGGATAGATACGCTTACAGATCTTATTTGGAAACGGAATTGAACTATGGTCGTGATGCTAAGTCGACACATGTTGCAGCTGCTGGTTATGCTTTTGAAAATGGCGATGTTCTCGATATAAAGAAAAACAAGGGTGCTTTGGAAAGAGTTCAGATGTTCAAAAATAGTGCAGTTGTTGAATTAATGGCTCCTATACACGCCGATCTATTTATGCAAGAACGTTTTCTATTGAATCAATGTACTTTGAAAATTGATTTATACAGACATAGAGATGATTTTTGCTTGCAAAAATTTATATCTACTGACAACGAAGCTTATAAAATCGAAGTTAAAAGCATGTCTCTATTTATTAAAAAAGTTGAAGTTGCGGATAATATCAATCTAGCTATTGAATCCATGTTACAAAATACAGCTGCAAAATACCCTATTCGTCGATGTCATGTTACAAGTCTATACATAACAACTAGTCGTCGCTCAGCTCCTCTGAACTCATTGTTCACAGGTCCTTTACCTGGTCGTCTCGTTGTGGCGCTCGTTGATGGTTCGGCTGCTAGGGGTGATTATAATCAAAGCCCCTTCAATTTTAAGCATTTCGGATTAAAGGAGATTAAAATAACAAGTGGTACTACAACCTTACCTACAACACCATATATGCTAAATTTTAAAGAAAACAAATATTTGCGCACTTTTGTACAATTATTTGAGGGTGTAGGAATCGGTACAGATAACAAGGGTAATGAAATTACTCGAAATTCTTTTACAACGCATAACACGGTTTTTGTTTTTGATTTGACTCCTTGCGGTATGGATGGTAATTTTTGGGAACTCGTACCTGAAGGAACCACTAGTTTACAGATGAATTTTGGAGAGGATATACCAGATGGGGGTATTGAAGCACTTATATACGCAGAATTTGACTCTCTCGTAATGATTGATAAAAATCGTGAAACCTTTACAGATTATAGTATTTAAATACGTTATATTTATATGTACATTTCATCTCATTTTTTTTATAATAAAAAAATCACTTATAGTTGTTGTTGTTTATACACTCCTTCTCTTTAGGTATTGTTTAGAAATATTCTTTTAATTTATTCCTAATTATAAATGAACTTCCTTTTATTACTCCTCCTTTCCTTTATTTTCTCCTTTAATTCTACAGTGCTACGTAATTATCTTGTACGTTCTTTTTACCCTAAGACCTGTTTGTGCATATGCTCTACATATCGTTTACTCGTACATCTCTAAATATCTGACTACAGTAAACCCTTTTTTATATTCCCGAAGTTGACACATACACACACACACACTCATAGTAGAACTCTAAAGAAATTATCTTTACTATTAAATGCAATAAATAAAAAATTTTATCAATTTTAATTCAATTTAATTTATTTGAAACAAAATATATATATATACAAAATTTAAAACAAAATAGAATAAATTATACATATATACAAAATTTAAAAACAAAATAAAATATACATATATGCACTCGCCTTCGCCGCCGCCGCCGCCGCCGCCGCCGTCGCACCCCCCACGCTAAAAGTTTCACGCGTATCCACTAAAATTTTTACAAATTTTAATAACTATTTTAGTTAAACAAAAATTTTTACTCTAATATATCAATTAACTGCTAAGTAATAGGTACAAGATCTATCAATAGCCTTTATTTTATCGTAAAATTTTATCGTATAAATCGTGTAAATAATTGAAAGCTTCTAGAATATTCTAGAAATGTTCTTTGTCAAGTTTTAGACAACTCAGCTATATACCATACATTAATATACATGAATTAGAAATCTGTAACATGTTGCAGTTGTAGTAAAAGCTTATAATAATTTTACTCTCATTAAATATAAAATTTATATGTCTACTACGTGTTTTAACTATAACATCTGAACTTACTAGAAACGCGGCAGCGCTAGTTTTACCCTCTCCTCGACGTAGCGACCGTCGGCGTTTTTCCATTCAGCCCTCGCACCTGGGGGGAGGATATTCCACAGGTGCGAGGCTAGGTGACCGTCGACCAGCGAAGGGTTTTCAAACATCCGGCGTAGACGTTTCATGAAACCCCAAAAGGGTTTCTGTCTAGCCGGATATTCAACCCCTCGCTGGCTTTTCCACCAGCTCTTGAAGTCCGTCGAGGCCTCCTCCCAAAAGACGGACGCCCACGCGTCAATGTCGGCCGTCGTTAAAAACGGCTCTAAATTAATAATAATGAAATAGTATACATATTAATTTTTAATTCAAAATATTTGTAAAATCAATGTACCGTAAGCCTCGTAGGCGGCTCTCAACGTCGAAATAAACGTAACGAAAACGGCCTCCATTGGTAGTCTCAGGTGTCGCGCGCAAGTACAAAAATAAGAATGGTTCTTCTTCTTCTATTTTTTCTATTTATACCTCTTTACCCTCATTAAACCTTTTCCGGTTTTTTCTGCTTTTTGGTTGAATCTTTTCGGTTTTTCTTTGAAGGTTCTATCAAAATAACAATAATCACCATCTTAATTGTTTTGGTATTGCGTCTCTTTAAAGGTTTTAGGCTCTAGGTTATTCTAGAAAACTATCAAAATAACAATAATCACCACCTTAATGATTTTGGTAAAGCATCTCTTGCTACCGTGTTTTATAGAACCTTTGACCTTTTCTAGCATTTCTAATTGGTTTTATGATCTAAATGGCTTCACCTGTCTAACCTTTCTATGTTTGCTCTGGGAAACACTCTGTATACAAAACCGCATCTACCTACATAAATCATCTAATATAATGTATTAATTTCCGATACGTAGAATAACGTTCATGTATTGATGATTTAGTTGTTTTCTTTTTTCTTTTTCTTTTTCTTTTTCTTTTCTTTTCTTTTCTTCAAATATTTTTGAGGTATCAATTATTTTTTACATTTAGAATATTTTTCATCTCAACTGTTCACTTTTCTACATGCGCTTTATACCCACTCTTTTGGGTTATTTTTTATAAAAGAATTTGATCATTTACGGCTTTATAAGTATAAACCCGTAGGAATAATGTTTCAAGTTTTATAGACTCTTAGAGTTTTTTTATGTGGAATTAAGCATTCTGATCTAAAAGACCGTTCTAATTTGGACGATCGTTCAGTATGCAGGGCTTCCACTTCACTTTTCTGTGAACCTGCAGATGGCGCACCTCTTATTTTGGAGCCCGAGGGTGCGTTTTTTGAAGGACTTCCTCCGTGGGCAGAGGGGGTCAATTTTATAAATGAATTCTTTCTTTTATGTTTTCCATTTTTTTGTTCACGTTATTATTTTTGTTTTTAGACTACAATAATTTAGTGATAAACAAAAATAAAATAGTGTTTCAAAAGTTTTATAATAAAATAGAATGTTGCATTGAATTAGAAATTTTTGATACGTAAAGATTTTTTTAAGTCGTCAAATTTTCCGTACGTTTTTTAGGACCATCTTGTTTGGTCCTCTTTCTATAAAAGACCCTTTTTTGTCTACATGCTTTTTACGGCCAATTCACTCTGGTCATTTTTATAAAAGACCTTCTTGGTCATTTTTGGCAGAACATCAAAATTTATACGCATGCACCCGTAAGGATAATGTTTCATCGCGTAATGACTCTCCCGATATTTTACTCATTAAACAGACCATTACTGACCAGATTGACCGTTCTGACATTTGTTGACTTGAACGATCGTTCAGAAAATGGGACCTCCGAAATATATTTACACCTGCAGGTGGCACCCTTTTGACAAAGGGGGTCCGGGGTGCAAATTTTTGTGGGCTTCCTCTTCCCAGAGGGGAAGCCATTTTTACACACAATCTCTTTTTATTTCTTTTCCATTTTTTGTTCATTTTAGTTTTCCTTTTTGCGTTCATCATTGATTTTCCTTTTCCACGCACAATAACACATTTATTACCATAATAGAAAAATTTATTGTAATTCTACTATTACGGTAATTCCCAAATCTGTATCCTTTACCGTACGTCAACTCTCCAAATTTTCTACACGTTTTTTACGACCAGCTCGTTTGGTCATCTTTCTATAAAAGACCTTATTTGTCTACATGCTTTTTACGGCCAGCTCGCTCTGGTCATTTTTATAAAAGACCTTCTTGGTCATTTTTGGCAGAACATCAAAATTTATACGCATGCACCCGTAAGGATAATGTTTCATTGCGTAATGACTCTCTCCAGATTTTACTCATTAAACAGACCATTACTGACCAGATTGACCGTTCTGACATTTGTTGACTTGAACGATCGTTCAGAAAATGGGACCTCCGAAATATATTTACACCTGCAGGTGGCACCCTTTTGACAAAGGGGGTCCGGGGTGCAAATTTTTGTGGGCTTCCTCTTCCCAGAGGGGAAGCCGTTTTTACACACAATCACTTTTTATTTCTTTTCCATTTTTTGTTCATTTTAGTTTTCCTTTTTAACTTCATCATTGATTTTCCTTTTCCACGCACAGTAACACATTTATTACCATAATCGAAAAAATTACCCTAATTCTACAATTACGGTAACTCTAGAACATGCATTTTTAACCGTGCGACCTATAAATCGACCTATATGTTTACTGTACGACCTATAAATCGACGAAGAAATTAACCGTATATGTTTACTGTACGACCTGTAAATCCGACAAAAGCAAAACGTGTATGTTTACTGTACGACCTATAAATCGGAAAAAAGTGACAAATTATAGGTCGTACACAAAAGATAGGAGTATCCTTAAGCGTACGACCTATACGGTCCGGCCTTACTACTCAGAGGTCTGCGACCCGTAATCAAGTAGCTCTTCTCTTCTTTACTTACGGAAGGGGTCGTCCTTTTTCGAAGGACCGCGGTGCCCCTCACAGGATACCCACTCCTGTTCCACGCTGGAATAGCAGTGTAAAGAAGAGAATGAGCAGCGAGCAATGCATCTAAAACTAGGGTATTGCTTCACATTACAGGCGCATCCGTGCGATAGCCTATACCTCGCCTCTAAAATTTTTCTTTTAATCTCGTTTCAGATTTCACAAATCAACCAACAATTGGCAACTTCACCGAAGGGATCAAATGACGTCAGCAACTTCATGCACCTCCAATCGACGTCAGCAACTCCACGCAACATTGACACAATTTCACAAACCAGAATGCACTGAAAAACCGCTCGACCATCGACCGCTCGCTGTCGCCATCACCTGAACGTTTGACCCTCACAGACGCGCACAAGGACAAGGACGCCCTTTTTCGAAGGACGGCCGTGTCACGTGCCGACGGATTTCATCGAACGTCACGTGATTAACATCACAATTTTCCATTATGTTTTTCGTTATGTTTTGTGTTACAGTAATTTACATCAATTTTGCATTTCGTTTTTATACTTTTTACATGCAATTTATGTGTGTACTTTTTATGTTTATTTCTGTTGCTTTCGCGCACATTTTATTTCCGTTTCGAATTATTATTTTGTTATACACGTAGACTACAGTATGTGCCCGCTAGTCAAGAATTTCCGTTAGAGATAAGCTCTCCGAGCTCATTGCTGTAATTAGAGCACAACGTGCACTTCTTATCAGTAAAAACTAGCGACGTTTCGCAACGCGAAACGACTAGTTGGAAATTCTCACTAGTGACGTTCCTATGTTAAGCATGGAGAGTGAAAACTCGCCGCAATGCTTAACGTTGTGAACACCACCTTCAATTAATGTGACAATTTCATCAATTTATTTTTTTGCAATGCAATTAAGCTACCTACAAAACAACTTTAATAACGAATCTTTATGATAATTTTTTGTTTTTTTTAAACGTTTTGCAAAAATGTTTTTCTGACAGATATTTTTTTGTGAATTTGGGATAGTCCGTTCGTGTCTACCTACCGCAACTGTGGCACAAAGGCATGTGAAATTTAGATGGACAAATGCAACTAAAAATAGACTATCTCAACCATCAAAAACGATTTTAATTTGCTCAATTTGCGTATTCATCAAAAAAGGATCGTTTACTCTAATGCATAGAAATTTTTAGTATTCGCTGTAATGGGATTCGTTCTTTGAGAGTGGCCGTACTGAGACTTCGCTGTAATGAGAATCAGTGTTTAGACTTCGCTGTTTTGAATCTCGTCATTTTGAGTTTCGCTGTATTGGAGAGACGCCGTTTAGTCATCGCTTTTGTTCGGTCGGACAGCAGGTTTGGATGTGCAAATAGCCCGTACAACAAGCTGCGTTTCCTTACTTTACTAACACTTACAAAAAATAATTTAATAAATATTACCAATTCCGACAAGTAATGAATAACAACAAAAACGCCCGAAGAAAACATTTAAAAAATATCCTGTAGCTTGATCCGCGGAGGAATATTCAACAATATCAGTGTTTAAAAATTACGCCGAGTGTGCGTGTCATTTCTACGAACCCGATGAAAAAATGATTAAAAAATCAACGCAATGAACTACAAAAATTTCAACCATCCTACAGAATCATTCCATTTTCATGTGTAAATTAATAATCTTCGACTTTGATGTGTTGCTGTTGTCTAGCGAGGAAAATTTTCGTCGTACGATTAATTTCGTCCATTTCCAACGAAATATGTTGACTGTGTTGGTAATTCTGACTGTTGGTCAAAAATAAGCTTTCAGGTAAATATTCGCCATCTTTGGCGTCGAAAGCAAATTGAGTCATCTCAAAAATAATATTATGAAAATAAAAACACGATTTCTGAGAGGTTCGACCTTCACTATGATTAGTGTTTCACACTTTCAAAATTTTAGGACCTGCCCGGGTTCTATATGCAGGTATTTAAAGTCAGTGAATGGAAGCACTTCATGAAAATTCTTAGAAAAGTCATGAATTTTGAGGTATGAACCTTGCAAAGCGCTAGGAAATAAAACTTAGGATAGACTGCATTTTCTTCAAACTAACGTAACACTTGCAGATCGTTACGCATCACAACTATCTGATGAATCTATTTCCAAACTAGATATCCCACTAGGTCCAGGTTCAACTGTCTCTACGGGTTCATCATCGTCCGTTTTTATGTCTCTTCGGTCTTAAACATAATGCATTTCTGCAACTTTCATTGTTTTCTTATACCAGTATGAATATTGCACACAGGCATAATTTCCCTAAGACTTTCCTATGCTTTCCTCTCATGCTTCATTGTCAAAAAAACAGATTTTTTGTTGCTAAAAATACGTTACAGTCACTTTTTGTGGCCATAAGCGGCCCTGCTAATACGTTGAGTAGATGCGCATGCACTGAGTTAATGATGGAAGACACGTTCATTCACTGTAACTGCACATAAATACAGGTAAAAAATATTTTGTTTATACAATATCTTGTTGAGAGCCGGGTAGCACATAGATTTCTTTCAGAAAATTGACCCCGGTCTACCCGAAATAGCCGAGTATCCCGTGTGAAGCACTACCTGTTTGCAGGGTTCATGCGCCCTTTTGAAAATGAAATTCAAGGACAATTCAAGGATTTTAAGGAAACAAATTTTCATTCTTCAAGGACTATTTTCATCAAAAAATAGTGATACTCCAGAATGGCAAAAGGAAATAGCCAAGCATCCTCAGAAAAATCAATCCCATATCAGCCCTAGACATAATCAACCACAAAGACAAACCAGTGTTCAACTTGGAAGACATACCACACATACCAGACACATACCTTTACATTAAATCATCATCGAAATCTAGAGCAATTCCAAACCCTGAAAATATATTCACTCTCCATGTATTATTGCAATTCATTGACCAGGACAACGACCTTGTGTTTACACAGTCTATCAGGATTTGCATCACAGATTCTATCCAACACGAAAAACATGATAAGCTATCCCAAATCACTCAACTGCAACTCGCTCAGATGCAATTAAGTTTGCTCAATTACTGACATCTTGAATACAATGCAGATTGTGATCCATCAACTCGCAACCTTTCGACCAACCAGAAACTATAATTACAAAAATTGTTTGCTTATTACACATAATTTCACACAATTCACATTAATTAATTGATTAATTCCACATAATTCAATCCCATAATTTTGCTCAGAGAGCATTGGAAATAGATTCTTCTGACTTCCTGTGTTGAAAAATACATATGCGCTAACAAAATGGGAATCCTCATTCAATTTGATTACCTTAACTTTTGCTAACATCAAGGAAACGTTATATGCAGACAAAGTACTCATCGTGAAGATACCTTGAAGGTTGGCGTATTCCACTTCCTGGCTCATAGCTGATGTCTTTTCTATTATCTGCAGCAACATCACTATACGTTCAGCAGTTGATGCAGATTTTATCTGAATTTTCACTTATCTATTGGATGCGTATAATTTCTAGTTTCGTTATACAGTGACTTTTAAACAAGGCCTAAGAGTTTCACAAGAATTATTCATATGCCCAGTTGTAAGACTATAAAAACAAAGTTTTGGTAGGTACCTAGATTTTAGCTTCCACAGGTTAAACAGTACTGAAAGTGGTGCACTGATCACGATAATTTTTATAGGTGCCTGATTACTGTTGGTGAGAAGACATTACACTAATACAATCCTGAGATAGAGGCGTAATCCATGCAATGCAGAAAAAGGATGAGGGCACACCTGAGGATGAGGCAAAACCATTTGTCAGCAGAATTCTGGGCAGTTGGTATATAAATGAAAAATAAAAACAAAGCAGAAAAGTCACAACTAAGAACTGAAAAGAGAACAACGTTTTTTGGCGCGGAGCGCCAGAAATTTTTGACGTTTTTTCCTCAAAATTAATTTCACGCCATGAACTTTGAGAAAATTCAAGGGCATTTCTCTTTTTTTCCAGAATTCAAGGACAACTCCAGGATTTCAAGGACGGCTTTCAAAAATAAGGACAATTCAAGGATTTCAAGGACGCGCATGAACCCTGTGTTTGAGAATGCGCCGCCTTTGTGTTTACCTTCGTCAAAACAATGACATTAGTGGCTACAGAAATCACGAAAAAAATTCTGCTCCATCCTATGGGAAAATGCCCCAAATAAATTTTTCGGTTTATTTTGACTTCCGTTTTTACACTTAGAAATATAATAAAAAGTGTAAAGTATGGGATTAGAAAATTTTTTCAATATCTGCACATTATCTTCTGCATGTAATGAATATTTGATTTCAGAGTCACGTCTTTTCTGAGTTGGGATATTTCGAGAGACGTGTACAAACCGAAAAATGCCAAAAATGTAAAAATTCCAAACACTGGAGTACTGTAGCTATGCGAATTTTGATGAAATCACCATGTAAAACTACTCAAAACATCTTATTTTAAGATATTATTAATTTTCAAACTATCATAGGTAAATATTGAATCTCTCAGAAATCGTGTCTTAAATAGCCATTTAGCAGTCAATAATTTCATAGATTCAAGGACATTTCCATTTTGAAAATTCGTTCGGCGTCGAAATTCGTGCATAAAATCAACATTCGTAACATCTTACCACTGGGTTCAATAAATTCTCGTTTTCCGCTTCCATCTTCGATCGCTTGAACATTGGTTCGACAGAAAAATCGTCGATATCATCGACGGCGATAGACGAAAGCACAGAATCCTTTGTTTTCAAAATTTCGGCGATGTTTAGTTGGTCATCAAAATCGTGAAGAGGATATTTCGTGTCTAAAAAAAGATAAGAATAATTTCATGGAAAATTTTGATGACTTCGTGAGAGCGGATAGCTCGGTTAAAATTTGGGTCATATGGAATAAAGAAAATTTCAGCGTGAACAAAGCGTAGAAAAGTTTGCTTTTTTAATAATTGAATTTGAATTTATCCTCACAATCAAAATGTAAGTATAAATCACTTTTAAAATTGATCTTAAAGAGTACATTCAAATATTAAAAAATAATTCTACAGAAAATTCTCCGATCATGAGTTATAAAGTAATTAAAAATCAAAACAAATCACCTCGATTTATGTACCATGCAGAAGAGTCGATTTCAAAAATCCTAATTTATTTACAAATTTTAAAAAATGCTTTAAAAGAACTAGCTAACTTACACGTGGAAATTTTCCATATTCATTTGGAGAATACAACATACATTGTAAACTCGTTAATTGAGTTCAAAATCACCTGTAACAACAGCCGGCGTCCAGTTTATCGCCGCAACGAGCCTCGACTCGCTGCCGAAACTTCCTCCGCCACCACCGCCATCGTCGTCGAACTGTTGATTGTCGTCCGGCAGTGACGAAGACGAATGATGACGGAAAGTGAACTCGTTGTTCGACAATGGACTATTGTTATTCCAATTGGCGTCGTCAAAGAAGCCGGACGACGACGACGAGGATGACGAAGGCGACAAATCGCCACTAGACAACGCCGACGTTTCGTACTCGTCGCAAGTCGGATTTAGAGTTCGCGTATTTCCTGCAGCAAATTGAATACATAAAAAGTGATTTTCAATAGCGATAATTGATTATCATTACAATTAATGTTCGTCATCAAATTTAACTGGAAACTGGACAACTGGAAATAATTTTGACTGAAATTTAAAAAATCAAAATGAAAAATTCTCAAAACTGAATATCCGAATACACAGAGCAAACCATAATATTTGAATACAAATCACAATAAAAACTTTGGGATCCTCCTATACAGATCAGCGTGTGTTGAACGCAATGTAAATTTGCATTGCGATAGCGCACGTTTCTGACTCATGATCAACGCATTTCGGAGTATTCCTGTACCATTTAACATACTCGCGTCGCGAGAAATTCAAAAAACGACATCAATTGGCACCGCAGTTTTAAAATACAAAAGTGGAAAATTGTTTTTGTACAAGCGGTGTTTGTATGTGAAAAGATTGTGCGCCATTTTTATGACATAAAAACGAGTTTTGACGAGTTCTGGACAAAGTTAAAAATCCCAGCTAGGTTATTTTTCATGTTGGCTATCTGATTTCAGCACTTGGATTGCTAATTTAAAACCACCAGTTGATATTTTTTGCATCATGTGCAGCCGTCAAACTTGTGGGGGACAATGCACTGATATTGTCAATTACCTAGGTTATTCCATGAACCAGCTAAAATACTGAAAAACAGTAAAAATCATGTCAAGTTTGAGATAAACGAAGAAAATTTGGAAAACAACCAAAAAATTGAATTCCTCAACCATCACGAACTTATCCCATGTGCCAACACTGTACGCAGCATCAATATTGAATAGTGTGAATTAAAATAACATTTTTAACATATAGCAGCTTTTTCGTTTTTTCTTGTTGCGAAGGAGCTATTTTTTTTTCTTAAAATTATTCAATCCAATTTTTCTTTCTTTCAGAGTTATTCGATCCAATTTTTCCATTAGAGTGTTACATTCTCTCTTCATCAATTTTGATTAGCCATATTTGTAAATGACCATAAAATATAGCGCGATTGTGAAATTCTCCAACAAACTTTCCGATTGAAATTTGAAATAAAACAAAATGTTCCCGTTCAGATTCAGAATGCAAAAAAATCAGTTAGATTACAATTTACCGGGAAAGAGCATCCTGTCAGTTGATTTGACGCTCAAATTATTCGTCGAATATTTTTCTTTAATGGCTTTCCTCGACGGAAATTTACTGTTCGAATTTTTGTTATTTTTACCATTACCAAATAGGTCGTAGTTGGGAGCGACCAATAAAGCGAAGGATAGCAGTAAAACCTGGAAAAACGTATATATATGTTTACAGGGAGAATAAAATCACCGCAAATAGTAGTGATGTTCAGATTAACCGAAACCGTAAATTCCGTCCACTTTTTTGACTAAACCGAGTCGGATTCTTAAAAACTGCTTAATCAGATCCGAATCTAGAAAACTGCAATCGTCGGATCCGGATCCTAAAAAGCAGATCCGACCGGATCCGGATCGTATCCTATAGCACATATGTATATAGATGAACATATGTAGTTGTATGAGTTCATATTTCTTAACAGTTTGATAGTTATTATGATAATCATTTGAGAACTAAATTGAAGAAAAAGCTCAAAATCTTCAGACTAGGCTTTTTTGCGAGCTTCTATCAGAACCGTGCAGAAATGACCGGAGAAATTCTGCATTGAACAAGTTATTCCTGTTCCAAATAAATATAAACAAATAAAAAATTTTAAAGCTTTCGCTTCAGATCTCCAGTTAGAAAACGATGGTGTTAAATAAGTGAACGAAGAATGCGAGAAAAATGCATGATTTCAAATTCATTACAGGGGAAAAATTATATTATTTTCATAAACAGTGTCGAGTTTTACTCGCTATAATATCAGGTGAGACACAGTAGATCTATGGAAGCAATCAGGGAAAGCTGAGGAATAAAACTATACTTCTTTTTGACCATTTTTGAGCTTAATTGTACGGAATATTATAGGACCGGGAAAATTCGAGATTAAGGTGCATTTGGTGCGATTTAGAAAGATGTGCAAAAAAATGTGCACTTAACAGAAAAAAGTCCGTTTTGGATTGTTATTTTATTCGGGAAGTAAAATGGCATCTGTAAAGTCAAAACAGAAGACTTATAAAGTAAACTGTTTGTTATACACCAAAATAATCGAACTTCCCATTTACAGTTCAACTAGAAGTCGTCCTGATTGTGATACAGTTGACAAATTATTGTTCATAAGATAATTTGGCTACTGTTTGTTTGGAAATATAAAAAAAAGCAATGCAAATCAAGGTCAATATAGTTCTCATTATGAGCGGATTGCGGATTTCAGTTTTCGAAGCGTCGGATCCGGATCCAGAAACGTTGTTTCGTCGGATCTAGATGCGAGAAAATTCCCATGATCGGAACCGGATCCAGAAATTAGGGCGGATCCCGATCCGGATGCCCGTACTATCCCTATCATTTTTCCAAAAACGATAACATAAAACTGAGAATTGAAAAATCGAAACCGAGATTTATGGGGGGGGGGGTATTTTCGGTTTTCACTTCCGTTTTAGGTATTTCCTGTAGTCAACATATCCCAAAAACTGCAATTTGTATATTCGGGTTAAAACAGCCTTTTTCATTTGCAATCGAATTTTTCATAACTTTCTATCGAAAATTCCGCGGATTTTTTCTTTATTAATAATCGCTTTCAATTAGCAACTCATCAATATCATTTTTCATGTGATTTAAAAAATGTTTCCACTTTCCAGTCTTGTTCGATATCTCTGTACTCGAGTACGGAAATTTAAGACGTTAATTTCAACATCAAAAAAGTTTTACATTATCAATGTTTGACCATGTATGAAAAATTTTTCAATCAAATCTTGGACAAGTACTTATTCTCCAAGTGACAAGGACTTTCTATTTTTCAAAAGAATGCGGAACAGACTGCCCCATAGGGAGGGGTATTACCCCTGTCTAAAGTCCTAAAAATTGATCACTGGTTGGATAATTTTGAGACAAAATGACATATTTAAGCACATCCTCACAAATTTTCAACTTTACCCCTTCCTGATAAACGTGACCTGGAGGACCTCAGATGGGGAATATCAAGAAAGCTTTTCAATGCTTGATTGAAGGGATATGAATAATATATTTTTAATAGCTTATTAACAAAAATACAGTGCCAATCAATATATAGAACCTTGAATATTGAATGAATGAACATACATATTCCCATTTTCAAACATAACACAAGCATGTTTCTCCTGTCCCAAATTTCATATGAAAAATCTCCAGCTCAAGATTTTTTAACAGGATGTGACATTCTCGAACAGTTCCACGTGTGTGACACAATTCTAAAAGTTTGATAGTATTCTGGATAGACTTGAACTGTTACAAACATCAATATAGAGTGAATCTATGAGAAACATATTGCTATCAGGTTAAATTAAAAAATTTGCTTTCTATAAAAATCTGTGGGCAATCTTTGGTCTCGTACTAAATAACAGTGATACTGGGCAGAAACTTATAGCACTGCATGAGCTGAGCAACATATTATATGGTCATAAGTGTTTTGGTCGGATAAAATTTAAGAACAAGCCAAGCAGACACTAAAAACAATACGAGAAGTGAACTTTTTATAGTAAATTCGATTCAGATAAAATTTTACCAAAATTCTACGAATTTAATTCTGATTCAACCAAACAGTCTTAACTTCATAATTATAGCATCAAAAACTTGACCTGTTAATGTCATTCACCAGGACAATTGTTCTTGATTATGTACCAGATTTGCATATAAAAAATGCTTCCTAACATTTGTTGTTATATTCAGACACTCATTAATTTCTATTGGAGAGATACACTTGATATGCGTCTTTTGTTTTTAACACAATAAAACCGAGAACGAAATCGCGGTTGGCAGGGTTCCTACACTACTAGCCAAAAAAAATCCCCTGAATTTACCAGGTATCCATAAATAATTTCCCAGGTTTTTGACATACACAATTGGGACACAATTTTCGTTGTTTACACTATATACTTTTAGAGTGTGTATTGCAGGTTTTGTTGGTTTTTTCTCGACAGGGCATTTGACTCCTAAGATCAAAATTTTACAGGCCAATAGAAATTTCAACAAGCCAAAACGAAAAAGTTTGTAAATAAATGTGGTAGTGAAAAACAAAGTTTTTTGCAAAAAAATTAGTCAAAACACTCTGCGAAATCACAGGAAAAGCCCGCAAAACAGATCAATCATTTTGAATACATTCTTGGTCACACACAGAATAATAAGGCTCACAAATTAGATCAGTCATTATTCGAATCAATCATCAGGATTTTTTCGCACAAGCCAGGTTGATCTGTAACCTGGGGAAGAGTTTGGTTGCGCAGATTAATTTTTAGTTGCTCACTCTAAAATTGATAAATTTGCTAAATTTCATCAGAAAAATGATCAAAAGTTACTTTCCTTGTATTTCATTCACTTCGTGTCAGCTCCTGACTTTTAAATTCAATTTCTTGAGTTTTGGGTGAGAAATCAAAAATCTGGCTAGAGTAACTTGTTCGGTGCCTAGCGCCGAAAAATTTTGATTCTGAGGCCTCTAAAATATCGGAAAATTCATTTTTCAGCACATTCTACTGAAACTGCCGATTACCGATCTTTTTTATTACCGATCGTTAATTATTATTAATGTTTTAATCAAGTTTTTTTAACTGCTGTTCAACAATTTATGAGCAGCAAAGATATAAAACTTAAATGAAGGAATCAAAAATAACTATTTTCAACAAACCGCCCTCCGACCTTATGTAGTCATAGACTAGCATTTTTTTGTGCACGGACATTTGTGCCAATTGGCACAAAGGGCCAAAAAAAATTTGTGCCAACGGCACAAAAAATTTTTTCCATTCTAAAAATAAACTGAAAACCTTTAAAAAGTTTTAATATGCTAAAAGTTTGATAAAAACATAACTAAAAATACTTTCGCCGCACTAATTTGAACAAAAATCGTGCCAACTCTATTTTATCTAAGCCCGTCAGGGCGATAAAAAAGAGTGATCGAAAAAGCAGTTTATACGATTCGAAAAGAAATCGGATGATGCTGCGAGAATTCGCATATTTTTATATATAATTTTTCAGGCATTTCATATTTTTCTTTAATTTTAGACTACGAATTTCTTCTTAACACCAATGTAATTAAATTAAGAGTGTCTATAATTGCTTTCTCCTGAAAAAACTAAGTCGAAGGTCGCGTCGCGTAAATTTCTGGTTGAAAAATTGCGCCAACAATGTCAATTTTTCTGTTCGAATCAAACACCAAAAATAAAAATTTCGGTTTCCAATCACACTACAGTGGAATTTAACCATTTCTACTCATTTTTCAGTCATTGACAATCTCATAGTTTGTTGCGATCATACAAATATATTATTCGAACACAATTCTCTCAGGTTCTATCTAAACAAATAAAAGTAAACCAATATTATATTTATTGACTCGGCGCGGAGAGCCGAGAAAATTTTGCATTTTCATCCCCTAAAATGACTAAAAATCAAGGAAATTCAGCCGTCGATCAGTCAAAAAATTTGTGCCAATTGGCACAAACGCCCAAAATTTTTTGTGCCACCAAATTTTTTGTGGGCCAAAAACCATGTTTTGGCACAAAAAAAACACTGGCATACACCAAGCGCTGGGCCTTTTGTATGAATATGCGGCCCAAGAAAAAAATCCCGAGCTTCCCAGGTTTCTCAGGTGCTGAAAAAAATTCCTTGAGTTCAACAGGTCGTGTAGGAACCCTGGGTTGTAAAACCGAAGTGGATTCGAAAATTCTAAAACTGAAACTGGAAAACCCAAAAAAGTGAAACCGGATAATCCGTAGCGATTGGTCACAAAATTTACCGCTAAGCAAGTTCCGGCTTGTATAGCTGGTTTTGACGTGCCATTATTGACGGCCATTTGTAACTTTTTCAATTGTTCGGCTAAAGTTCTAAAAGAGTGCACAAATATAAATTTGGAGACATGGTTTCCGCGAAAAAACTTCGAAGCAAAGTTTTAAAATAGAAAAGACAAAAAATAAAACTAAAATTTCCTTAGAAAACAGATCTTATCTAATTTTCACTTGTTATTTTTCGACAAGACTTCAACTTGTCGCCTCAGAGCCAAGTTGTCCCTGTCACAAGCTCGTACACGTTCTTCTAAGGACGAAATGTATTCGTGTTTTTTACGCCGACTTTCCTGCGCTGATCGTTTATTGCGAATTTTTCGCCTAATTCGTCGTAATTCTCGTTCTTCTTGCTAAAATTCATCGAGGAAATGAACTGAAGACATCACACTGACAAGAACATATACTCGGGAAATGAAACAACCTAATAGTGCTATCTTACAATAACCAAAGCAGATCTGATATGCCTATACTTCAGACCATTCCATGGGGAGTATGGGGAGTATTATCACGGTCTTAGATTTTGAAATTCATTCACAACTCCCGGTAAGAATAAATTAAGCCTGACGGTCACTTCGCGCCCCGCTCGTCCGCAACGGGACCGCGAGCAGAACTGACCAATCAGATTTGAGCGGTCCCCGCTTACGCTAGCGCGAAGTGACATAACCCCAGCGAGACGGTTAAGCGTGAACCGCGATCGGAATCCCAGTTCGACTGACTGTAGCGGCCGAGCGGGCGGGGCCGCTGGAATAGAAAATTTTTTATCTTAGCGGGCTCGCTACGCTTCTGCTAGGCCAGATTTGTCAATTCCGTCGGATTTTAACGCAGTTTTCCGTTTCGAATAAATGTCACGAATTTAATCAATTTGATAGAATTTGGATTCATATCCAAGTGCAATTTGCAATTTCTGTTGAAATTTTCAAATCAATAATTTTTTTCTGTCATATTTTCCAGAAATTTTTTTTCGCTAACTGAAAACGCGACTTCCGCTAAAATTTATTCTTCCCAACAATGACCCGTGTTTTCGGCAAAATTACCGCGAAAATTAATGTTAGACACAATTTGCCAATGTTCGTCCCTTAGATCAAGTGGTGTTTTACTTTTAAAGATCTAACCACATTCACACATGAACGCAAGGATGAATAAACGTCGTTTATTAAACGATATTCTTTGGGAACCGATTAAGTATCAGAAATCGACCGAGAAATTTCGTTAAAATCTGGGTGCTCAAAAATCTTGAAAACTCGGCCCGGCACATAAAAAATTAAGGTATTGCCGCATTTTTGCTGCATTCTAGCATGGTATTCTCCAAAAAAGTCACTAAAGAAAGATAAAAAACCGCATTTAATTTGGCCCCCGCAGCTCACCACACAAAAATTTTAACTTTCACGCGGCGTCGCTGAAAAATCGACCAAAACCGGAAAAATTTTCGACCGCCTTCAGTTTTCGGCCTCGTGTTCAGCAATATTACGACGTAAATCATATCAAAAGTGGATTATTTTATAGGAATAAATGATAAAATGTCATCTAACAAGATTAAGAAACATAATTTTTTGGAATCTTGACCGTGTTTTCGATCCTATATTAGTGGTGTTGAGGCAACCTCTTCCCGCCACTCGGGGCTTCAGTAAAAGTTAGGCTCGGTCTGGGACTTGAACCCAGGACCTTGCGGCTACCGTCCGCACGCTCTAACCAACTGAGCCAACCGAGCAGCGAGAAAGGCGCTCTCTTTTTGCAACAATTCGTAGTTGAGGTGGCTGCTTTGGCCACTCTCAACAGTGGCTTATACTTTTTTCTTAATTACGTTTTCTGTAATTATTAGATATTTAAATAAATAAAAATATTACTTTGGTAAGAGGAAATTTCACGGGTAATTTGATGCCTTCTTTCTCACATAACTGACGTTCTTCTTCCGACAACATAAGCGTTGGACACTAAAAAAGCAATCGAAACTGAATGATTGCTTCCAATCACTAAACTCTCAACAAACTTTTTCATCGCGACGACCGTCATTTTTCGAAAACGGATACATAAATTGCGAACGACCGCTTCGTCTCTTTAGGGCCCCTAGAGCAAAGAATCCAGTAAAATTTAACAACATACTCAACGTTTTTTGCAAAAATTACTCCTTAACATGGATTTATTATGTGCGCCGTTAGGATATGAATCTTCAGGCGAACCCACAGAATAAAAATCGCTTAAATTGTCGTCTTCTTCGTCGTCGAATCGATTTTTCAACGATGATGACGAAACGGGATGCCTAGACGTATCTGATTTGATCGTTTTCGTTCCACCTAGCCACTGACTGTTGCTGTTGCTACTAACGTTGTTACGACATTCTTCCAAAGTAGAAAATCGGTCGGGCGAATTTGAGAAGCCGTTTCTGACAGATTCGCTGCTAGAAGATGCTAAAATGAAGGAAATATGTAAAAAGCAGACTGATATTGACTGAGTTAAAGGGAATTTAATAATAGTTATAACAGATAAATCCAAAACTGAAAATATGGAATTGAAAACATAGAAGAATAAGGACAGGTAACGAGAAAATTATAGAAAACTCAATTCTAAAAAACATGAAACCAATTTTAGCCAAAAAATATTTATTTTTAGTCTTTGATTTTCATATTTCAATTTTTTATCTTTCCCGTGCTTTTGTCTCCACTATTCCGAGTTTGATTGAAAAACAAATCAATTATTGATAAACAGTTGTACATAAAAAGGTTATTAGCGTAAAATTCGGACTTTCCGTCGAAATTTTATAATTAATCTGCAAAGAAAAATTATAATAATCCTAAAATTTCCAAGTCAGAGGCGCATTCTATTTTTCATCAAAACATTGATATTGGACATTATCATCTTAAACGGGAAATATTTCCCAATCAACTTTTTAAAATTTTCCAGAAAACTTCTCACAATATCTGCAAAAATTGTAGAACTTACAGAAAGAAGATGATGATCCAGCTGCAATTTTCCTATCTTGATGATTAACAGCATAAGAATGTTCGTGACTCAATTCAACTTCTACAGTTTCGGCTAAATGTGGCAACGAACTTTCGTAGTAAAAACCTTGCTGTTGTTGTTGATCAATCGTCGTCGTAGAGGGAAAGTTTGTAACGGAATGCTCGTCTAGATCAACTCCCGACGAACTGATCGGTAAATAAGACGACGGGAGCGACTGTAGCGGAACGGCTAGATTTGAAGCGAAAAAGGGGTGATTATTAGGAGACGACGAAGGGATCTGAAAATTATTGTTCGTTGACAACGCAGGAAATGGATTGAGAAAGTCGAAAGTTTGATTGCGGCAAGCATTGTCGTCCTTCTGTTGTTCGTTCTCTTCTTTATCCAGTTCGCGGATAAGTTGATCGAGGATGTCTTCAGTGGATGTGACATTCGGAGCGAACAGATCCATCATCTGAAATATAGAGTAATGAATATGTGAGGATGAATCACTTATACAGGGACTCATAATTTTCGTCATTTTATGTAAATGCACGTTTTCTAAAGAAACAGCGTGCAAGCATAAATTCGATTTTATAGTCAGGAAAGAAACTACAAAAAGCTGCTATTACCTCCATAAACTAACACAGGAAGGTGTAAGGGAATGTATTACCCCTACTTTGGGTCTTGAAAAGATGTCACCGAGAGTAGTATAGTTCTGCGGAATCGGCAATTTTGCAGTAGCAGCATTGATATGATAAAATCATGACAAACTGAATCAGAATTAGTCATAATGGAAATATTTTCAAAAACGTAAATGTTTGCTATATATCTCATTTTTGACCAGGTTATGAGAATACAAAAAACTTCCAAGAAATGAGATCACAGTTTTATTGTTTTCTCATGGTATGGTCCCTTTCAAAAAGGAGAACGCGCCTGGCAAAAGTTTGAATTTACGTAACTTCTAGAAAACTGGTTACCCATTCAATTATCCTACATATTCCTTTTAGTTGGCGTGATACATTTTTTTAATTCTGCTGTGGAAATTATTGAAAATGCTGGATTGGCTTGCATTCGCAAAGTTTTTGATTTTGGTTAAATAAGACTAAGGAACCTATCAAGCGCACTACAGTGGTTAAAGTATTCGGTTAATGGGCTGATTCGAATAACCTCAACGAAATAAACTCTAGGCAAAAGCTTTCTACAACCAAAATTCATTTTTTGTAAAGATTTCTAGCTCCGCAATCAGGTTACGTTACGACTAGGGAAAACATTTTTCCACAAGATTAATTACATGCCACTGATAAGGTTCGATCACATGGCGCGACTAAATTCAAATTCCAACTTTTGACCTTTTATCGAAAAAACGAGAAAAAGAAAGCCATTCGAAAAATGGTTTATCTATAATCGAAGAGCGTTAAACAGTCCCCAGATTTGGTAAGCAATTTTACATATTTTTCACAATGACCATTTTTTATAATGATGAACTTTATACGATGAAAAATATTCGTCCCGTCACTCTGGAAAATGTCAGGATTTCGCGAAAAATATCATTCTTTGAAGGTTGATATTTCAAGCCCTGTTGAACCATTAAATCTCAGAATTACCACTGCGCAAGAAGTATTACCCACACTTCGCTTGTTTTGGTTGGGTATTTAAGCATCATACTTTCGAATTTCAAGCTTAGTTCGGATTCTACAAAATAATCTCAATGATGAAGACTCGGGTGCTATACCACCACGGTATACCAGTTAGTCGCCTCCTGATCATAATGCGTCTAATAAGAAAATTGATAACTGTCGCTAATCTTTAATTTCCACCGCCCTTCTCTGATATTACTATTCAAAGCAGTGATGCTGAACATCCGGGAATTGAAAATCAAAGTCGTATCATCCTAATTACATGTCTAAAAACCGAATCATCGATGTTGATGCCGCCATTGCTATCGCTACGAAATAAAGCGTTAAAAAGTGATTGATTATCCATTAATTGAAAACTCGAAATAAAATAATATTTTTAAAATCCTAGAAAAATAATATAAAAACTGTTCTAATGCTAAACGTTCGTCGTAGAGCGAAAATACACCAAAGAACCGAACGGAATAAGGTCCATTATATTTGCCGTATATTTCAGATCAGCGTGCCCCATCATCGATTTTGTGCCGTGAAAAGTCCAACTGATTAAACAAAACTGGATTCTACGCGTACACTTCACGTATACATGACCAGAAGAGTATTATTTCATGCATGCAAAGTGAAACGGGTGTGCTTTTTCTGAGGAACTCGATGTGCTGAAACAGCAACTGCTAGTCAGTTTACGAGACAATTTTCGTCTATGTGTGATTGAAGTAAGTCAATTTCAATACTGATTAGGAGACAAACTTGACTGACGTGAGATAAAGAATCAAACATGGGCATACGAACTTCGATAAGAAGGCGTGTGAATTCAAAGTTGACAATGTTGCGGCACGCACACATCATAGCTAGACAATGCATATCGGTTTATTTGGGACCGGCCTGCCTACCCAAGGGGTAGCTAGTGACCCGATCCTTGTCGAGGCAAATAGGGACGGAGAATAAAAATTTGAAGCGTTTTTTCCGTCAAAATTGAGCTGCCATAATACAAACGATTTTTAAGCTTAATTTAGTGTTTAAACTTTCTTAGACGTCGAAGAAAAATTTCAGCACAGAAATTTCAATAGGATCGGATGTCGGAATTTTTACTTTTGTAAAGCTTATATAATAAAATCCGTTCATACACAAAAGCTCACCTGCTCTGCTGAGAGTCATTGAAAATTGGTACCGAGTTACATAAGCTAAATTTATTGTTCAAGTTTGTGTTAACTGAGAATGTTCCTCACCCAAATTGGCATCAAGAAATAACGGTAAGCAACAGTATTTAACTACTGCATATTAGATACCGTAAGGTGGGGCTACTTTGGACAAAATTCAACTTCAAATCGGTGTAACTTTGGATGATTTCATAACTTTTCTCAAAAGATCGGTCATGTGATGTAAAATCACCAGAGAAAAGCGAGGATGCAACTGTTCACTTCAAATCATTACAAGGCACTAAACTTCAACTGAATACTGATGAGATCACTTTTACAGATAGGGAAAAATCGACTTGTCACCGGCTGAAGTGCATTCAACCTTTGATACACTCCACAGCATCAGCTAACACACTAGCTGAATAATAAACGAGAACATAATTTGGGTTTATAATCCCTAACCATTTTAAAGTGCAAGACCGTTTGTCAGAAGTCACCCGCGAACAACTAATTTTGAAGTTTCGAGAAAAAATGACGTCTACACACATATTCTTGTTGAACTAACACATAAATTGATAATAAAATCGTTAACTAGGCTGTCAGAGGATCAAGATGAAGAAATAATTAACTCACGAACTCCATTTTCAAACTTACACTAGCAAAATTTTGCATACTAAGTTTTTTACCCAAATAAGTGACATTTTTAAAAATTCGAAATATACAGTGAAACGACGAGAATCAAATATCAAATAAGTGAACCAGGCCAAATTTATTGAGCAAAAGTCAAACTGTGATATAATATAAAGTTTATTTCTTCAAAAACAATACCAAGTCCTAAAAATTGCTTTAAACCAAAAACGTAAAATTTGTCCCAAATTACCTCATACTGTCCAAATTATCCCTACTTTACTGTGCATGAGAATCACTTGATGGGGCTTACTAAAACCTTAAAATTATTTTATCTACTGGTCTGTCGATCTGCCATAGCTTTAAACAGCGAGTGATTAAGGGAAAGGCATCGACAAGAATGAGAAAAACTGTGAAAACAGTTGCATTTTCGAAATTGTGAATCCTATTTCACTCACAGACCAAACTTAATCGAATATCGAAAAGTTCAGAATTTGATCTAATTTCATGGCTAAAACTTTGATCCTATGGAACAAAATTTTTTTTTAACTTTCGAGAACAAGCACAACAAATATCTCAGTAAATTTCATTCTCTTAATAATCTTGAACAGTTCTGGTCTCTCATTCAAAACTAATATCATGCGTACAGCTATATACCTATTGCGTAGGCTCAAAACTGGTTTTCAGAAGACAACTTATCGCCTCCATCTTTTAGAAACTTAATGATCGCGAAATCTTCAACTTTTCCCAACTCAAAAATTTTGGTATTGTTACTTGTTAGCCATGCAACAAAAGGTTAAAAGCATTCCAATCAACAAAAAGTGGAGAAAAACAACTCAACTGTTGAAGTACATACAAAAGGAGAAACTAAACGTTAACAAGGTAACCGATCCATATACGAAGATAAATTCAGCAAGGTCGAACTGTGTCTGGCTAGCACAACCGAGAAAAATGCGACGCACCAAAGGTCGCAGATAAAATTACAGAAAACTGCACGCAAATAGTGTGTGATATATACGTTTATGAAATGCTGAAAGTTACAAGAAGTATATGGCAGAAATTTTCATTTTATAACCTAGTTTAAAAATTTCTGGGATTTCTAAAAGTGGTCTGTCACCGAAAGATCGTTGAAAACAGCAGACAATACCGCCTTTCTGCAACGCACCCTTGTTGACAAGGTTTTTTTCATATATCGAAATAAGAAATCGACCAATTTTCAGAAACGAAAAATTACCAATCGATAGAAGATTGAAAATTTGAACAAAAGAAAAATTCCACTAAACGTTGATTTTCGCAAAAATAACAGTTTCGAATTATTCATATTTGAGATCCCGTGCAAATGCCCGCAAAATTAATTTCAGTTATTTTAAACATGTCTATGACACCGTTCCCCAGACAAAATTTTTGCAGAGTATTCGCATAAACAGAGTACTTTATATAGCAAGAGCACTTTTTGCACCAAGAGTCCTTCAATGTCTCAAGTTAACATTAAGCCAAACATTCAGCACCGCTTATCAGCATAAATGCAAGGTAAACTCATTTTTCCTCCCAAAAAGCATCTCCGTTACCGCACGCAAAAAAAACAACATTATTTAAACTAACCTCATTCTTCGTGTCGAAATTTAAATCCAATATATCGTCCAGAATATTTGACTCGGGGCGGCCAGATTTTTTCAGATTGTTCGATTCGGTTGCTTTCGACCAAGAATTATCATCCGAAATCAAATTTCCGAAAGAACCGGAATAGCCGCCGAAATCCAAACGATTCATAAAAGTTGTTTTTTCGAGCGGTATTAAATATGTCAAGTAATAGATAGCAACAAGTAAATATTCAGTCAGTCATGCTGAAATTGAAAACACGTTACAGATTTCAAACAAGCATGATTTTAAAACGTATCGATTTTGAGAGACGTGTTTTAAACTCTCAAGCTTTCAAGTCTTAGAAACATGACTTAGCCTAAATAAATTTTCTGATTAATTCATACAGTGTAAAATCTCAGTTATATTAAAATCGATATGAATTTTCACGTGAAAATGAAATTTTGAAGCAGCATAAATATCAAAGCTAAAATAAAAATTTAAAATTGCAGAGCTACAAGAAACGTATTCCATGGAGACCACGCCACGCCAAAAGATGAAATACAACAGATTGTGGAATCCATGTAGTTTCTGCATTAAGAATGTAAAAAGATATATTTTTAGATATAGAAGATACTGCAAAGTGAAAACTTCCATTCAGTGTAAAACAGTAAAGAATCACTGTTTGAGTATTATTACCACAAGTTAGTTCAACGAAGTGTGTATGATAAAAGAGGTCATTCGGTCTTGTCTGCAGGAGCCCGTTTGCATTCTCACACTTGATTTAATAATTGAGCGCGCACAAGTGTACAAGAAATACACCGCTGCTACGAGATATACACCAGTGCTATACTTCTTTATGTGCGTCGCCTATACCTACACGCTGTGGGAACATTATGCGGTGCTTATGCACTATATCCGTACTAATTGGTTGGTGGGCTGAGGGGAGGGTCCCACAACTTCCGGAGCCCCACCCTGAATCCTTTTATCCCCCCAAACACCCTGCCCGAAAAAAATTTGGCGAATTCGTTTTTGAGCCTTTTTCGCCAAAATTTTGGGTGGACCGCAAACTGGTCGGATCTTTTACGGATATGTCATGCAACCCCTGAATTTTTTCCAAGTAATGTGTAAATACAACCCTTGTAAATTTTTTGACGGTGCAAAGAGTACAGTGTAAACGGAAAGTTGCACACTCTGCGAACAACAATTGGTACAGGCAAGAAGCCGCTTGCTCGACGGGACCGGCGCCGCGCATCGTTTTTTCCCCAAATGGGGTCTTTCAATTTTGAACATGATTCTCATTGTGGAAAGTAACTTTAGAAGATCAAAATCTCTAAATTTAGGCGCGGCCGTTAGCAATGTCACTTCTGCTAACTAATTTCAATAATATCTATCAATTGAATTACCTTATCTTTTTTTTAAATCGTTAAGAATCTATATATATTTTATCGAAAATTTTTATCAATACTCTCAATTTTTTCTCATGCTGACTTGGAACTTTTCAAACGTTTTCAACGTGAACGTTTGCATTTATAAACGATAAAGATTGAAGATATCATTCTGGACTAAAAATTTAAAGCTTCCATTCAGCAATGTTTGTTGCAAAGGTTCACTTTCCAGTGTTTCAGAATATAAAAATTCTGAAATTTTTTCGGCGCTCCGGGCCGCAGCAGGCATACCTGTAATTGCGAAGGTGGGTTGGGAGGAAGGGTCCCTACAAAATTTTCAATCGTATGGACAGTTGTCAACGAGCCCTCCCTAACTTTTGGTTGTCGACAGCGATTGTGTGTCGATTCCTCGAACGTACCGATTCACCGAAAGTCCCGATTCTTCGAATAGTGCTTAAGATTTTATCTACAAAGTTCCGTTTTGGCGAAAGTCCCGATTCCTCGAATTTTTTTTTTCAAAAAGTTCCGATTTCTCTAAATTTTTTTTTTCAAAAAATCCCGTTTCCTCGAAAATAAAATGTGTAGGTTTAAATTTACCATTTTGTAACGTGAAGGCTCCGACGACATAAAGTTCCCACAGTCGCCTACGCCTATTAGGCATCAAAGTAAAGCACTCCAAAAATATCAGACATGTGCATGAATCACCATCTGCAAAAAATCTCTTAATACTGTTTAGTCTTCATATCATCAGATACGGTAATTTTGAAATTATAATATTTACGATCAAATTTACAGACGCTTCAAGAAAACTGATCTGTTTGTTCATGCACTTTCGATGAACGGGGATTTATGATGCACCAATGTTCGATGAATCATAAATTTTTATCTTCTTTTCGAGGAATCGGGAAAGTAAATTCATGATTCACTAAAGCATGTTTCGAGAAATCGGGAATTTTATCTACTTTTCGAAGAATCGGGACTTTCGAGGAAAGGGGACGTTCGAGAAATAGGGATACGACCTCGACAGCTACCTCCCTCCAGATGGCAAGAAATCGACGAAAAATACTTATGTATTTTTTGGTCGAAAATGACTTTTTTTGGGCAAAAATTAGTTGCAAGCAAGAAATTTTCGACGCTTCGCGCCAAAATAATGCTCAGTATCATTTTAAAAGTAAAAATTCATTGATCAAGGGCGTGATTTATTTAATTTGATCAAAAAACGCATTTTTGAGCACTGGCTGACTCTCGTCATTTCAAGTTCAGAAAGTTGACCACCACCACCCCCCCCCCAAATGGATTTTATCGTGTATAAATATGGCAACAAAAAATATACTTCAGATTTGAAATTCTTAATCAGAGTCACAGAAACATTAATAGAAAATGAATTCATGAGAAATCTATTGTTAACATACTTTCAAGTGTTGTTGAACATCCATGTGCACCGTTTTTCATACAAATAAGGTCTTTTGAAGAAAAAATTTGGAAATGAAGAAAAAATTCTAAACATGGTTCTCATCGTGGAAAAAAGTTTGGGGAATTCAAAAGCGGAAAGATGCATTTTAGTGAACTTAAAAAGATCAAAATCTAATTTTCCGGAGCTTGGCACGGGAAAATCGCGCCGCTTATGGGTATAATAATCATGACTTTCAATCAGGTGTGGCCGTTAGCATATCTACTTTCACTTACTAATTAGCCCTCAACATTTTCTATCGAGTTATCTCGTCCAATTTTGTAATTGTTAACAGTCAGTATTCGCCGAAAATTGGGTTTTTTTATCGATGCTCTGGCTCTCCACTTTTTTCTTGCTGACTTGGAATTTTTCAAACGTTTTTAACATGAACCTTGAAATTTATAGACGATGAAGATTGAAGACATCGTTCTAGACTGTAGTTTTAGAGCTTCTATTCAAGAAAATTTGTTGCAGAGATTCATTTTCTAGCGTTTCAGGAAGTGGAAATCCGAAAATTTTCCGCCGGAATGATGATCAAATTACTGCACTCTATTAGTTCGATATTTATTCATTTCTCAACGTTGTGAAGGTTTGTTTTAAAGCGTTTTACGGAGTCAAAACCCGAAAACCTTTCCGATGTTTCGCGCCGGACTAAGATATAAATAAAATTTCATAACTCTAATCGGAACCAAGGAAATGTTTAAAGTTTATGAGAACTTTATCGTTAATACGCTTTCAGTTCTTGTAAAATATCAACATTTCATTCATCAGCTCAATTTGACTGAGATGATTAGAATTTTTCCGATTTTTTTCTCATTTTAGCAGTTTACTGATTCTTGAAACATCAGAATATTTAGGTAGGCCCCTAAAATGCAGAAAAAAGCATTCGTGGCCACAATATAAACGTTTTTTAAAACGTAGAATTTTTGGAAAATGTGGAAAGTCAAGTTAGTCACATTGAGCTGATGAACGACACAAAGATGTTCTACAACAGTTGAATGCATATTAACAATCGATTTTTCATGAACTCATCTGCTATTAACATTTCTGTAATTCTGATTAGAGATATCGAATTTTATTAATTTCTCATTCCGGCGTAGGGCACCGTCAAAAATTTCGGATTTTTACTTTCTAAAACGCTGGAAACGGTTCTTTGCAATATTGAAATGTAAATTAAAATTACATCAATAGATTATAATATTTTTCTCATTCCGGCGCTTCGCGCTTTTTCGAAAAATTTTAGAATTTTTATATTCTAAAACGCTGAAAAATAATAATAATATTAATGGTTTATACTGAACTTATTAAACATACCTGTAATTGGGGGGGTGGAGCCTAGATGAGACCCCCACCAACTTGGCCAACCATATACCCAACCCCCCTCCAGTTTGGAAAAAATTAGAAAAAATTGGAAAAAAGTGTATGTTTTGGCCTTTTTTGGAGAAATTTCGAATTTTTTCGACCCCCCCCCCATCCCAACTGGTCGGACCTCTTACAGGTATGATATTAAAAGAAATGTCATAAAAAAAAGAAGAAAAAAATGTAAATAACACAAATACAAATTATTGATTAGATGCAAAAAATTGTAAGAACAAGGGACGACAGGCGCAATGACGCGCTTTACATACGCACCCTGCTGTGAGGTTGTCTACACAGCAAAAATGACCCGCTGATCTCAAATAGTTATCAAATGCCATGCTCTGATCAAAGTCGCCCCTGATCAAAGTCACCCCACTTTACCTTACGTTTTAAAAGCTGATTGCAGTCTCAACTTTTTCTGGGCGATAATTTCATTTTCTAGCGCTTCGAATAGAAAATAATTTTTTTGGAAATCAAGATTATATTTAAGAATATATAATAAATTCTGTTGACTAGATGGAGGTGGATTGCAAAAAAGTTCATCATAGGGTATGAAACATTGCTAACTAGAAGCTCTTAATTTACAGTCTAGAATCATGTCTTCAATCTTCATCGCTTGTTAATGCAAAATTCTACGTTGAACACGTTTGAAAAATTCTAAGCCAGCGAGAAAAAAATTCAGAGGATTGATAAATCTCATTTTTCGGCAAAATACTGACACTTTTTTTAACGAAGAAAAAAGAGATGAGGTTAATCCAATTGATAGAAACTGTCGAGGGCTAATTAGTAAATGGAAGTATGCATGTGAACGGCCGTGCTTGACCTGATGGAGAACAATAACTGTTATCCTGATGTCCTGACGCCGGAGAAGTTAGGGATTTTCACCTTAAAATTCACCAAAAATAAAATGCATCTTCTCGGCCGGTTTTGAACTACCAAAATTTTCTTCAACAATGAGAATCATACCCAAAACTTTTTCCTTCATTTCTATTTTTTTTCCCCAAAAGACCGCGTTTGAGGAATAAACGGTGACGAGTTGATGACAGCGCTTGTTTGTTAAGATCAGCCCACACAGACCCTTTAGTGCTATCTTAGATTTTTGATCGAATCATGAACTTTAGGATTTACGAACTGTACTGATTTACGAACATTTCATTTCCTTCCTATCAATACCTCTGAATCTTCTATAATTGAATTATTATCGAAATTTGCCTAGTTTATCGATACAAGAGCGAGATTGAAGTTGAAAATTTCATCACCCCACCTCAACACCAACGAAATTATTTATTTGAGTCCGTCTACAGTACGATGAGTTTTTCCTGTGAACGTATGGGTCAAACATCCCGAGCGTTGACGCTTGCTTGTCATTAATGGGAATCAACAATGAAACAAATTGTTTCCTCATTCGAAGAGCCGTATGCATACATCAGCAATAAGAAAAACTTGGATATGTCTAAACTCTGCAGTCTGTTTTTTATAAAATGCTTGTAAAATGAAAATTGACAAAAAATGGCACTGTCGTTGAAATCGTTTAAGCAAACTTTTGACTACGGAATTTTTCATTTAAAAAATAGCTAAAGGTTAGTTGATTGAGTAGGCTCACAGGTTTTAGGCGCCGTACGACATACGCTTTAGCGGAAAATCTTAAGAGTCTGAAATAGTACTTGCTTTCCACTCTTATTATTTGGAAGCAATTCAAGAAGAACAGAATATAGTTTGCGATTCAAAAGTTTGCTCTGCGCAGTGGAAATTTATGTTACTTCACCATAACAGTATCCTCACCAGCTCACTTCATGCCTGAAAATTTTGGGTTTCGCCAATAAGTTGTCAATGCTCCACAGAGTTTGAATTTGCGACAAAATTCAGAATATGCAAATGTATGAACTTTTGAAACACAAATAGCAAAAATACATGTCCTCCAATTTTTTTATTTTCCATTTGGTTCGAACGAGCGCTTTTTCTCCTATGAGAACCGTGAAAAAAATTTCGTGGGATTCTACTTCCTGAAGACCCTGGAGTTGGGTAACAATGTCAACCTCCAAGCATAAAAACAATTCAGATTTCAAGTAATGTGTGCCTCTCAGAACCTTATTATCAGAGCTCTGATTACCTTCCGCAATTCTCACTTTATTGATAACATCGGATGGATGCTCTTACTAAAATCAAAACACTGCGTTGTGTAACGACCAGATTTGTGAAGCACTTTACTTTATCCAATTACGGACGGTCGAAACGGCGTACAACGGAACGGGGGGGGGGGGGGGGGACGGTAATACGGGGCGATATGGATGGCTGCTTTGAGACGTCGACAACAACAAATGGAGAACGTGGCGAGTTACAACAATGGCTTAACTGCTTCCGAATAAAAGGACTACTTGCTCGCAATACAAAAACGCTTGCAAATGAAATGGACGCAGGGATCGAAAAACAGAGAATTACCACAATGATAAAATCACGCTTTGCTTCTCTTTAAATACGACGTTTATGGCCACTCCCTGGGCGTCGCGGGAGGTCGTGCTTCTGTCCATCTTCTTCCGCCAATCGCCGCTTCCTGCTTTACTATTCTTGCTTATTTAGTCACGCCCTTTAACACTTTTCTAGTACGGCATGCTTTTCGTGTCTTGCTTGTTTCCTATGGTGGGCTTAGCCACACCTCTGTGCTTCTGTTCATGCTTCCTGTATCTGTTTCTCTGTATACACATGTTTTGTGGGACCGTCGCTACCGTTGCACTTGAGACTACTTTCTGGTGGGGCTTCTACATTTTACTGTGTGCAGGTGTTGTTTACGATATTTACGGGGGATTACGGTAGCCGTGGAATGTGTGGTTTAGTGTAGGTTCTAGGGGACCAGCTGTCGTTTGTGCAAATTAATAACCGCATCTTAATTGGGCTACCGGGTGTGAACAGATCAAAATAAAGTACTTCACATAATTTTACAGGAATGTTTGGGTGTGAATCCCAGACACTCTTGAGACGATAAAGTACGAAAATGAATTAATATTTAATAAATGACTATCACATACAGTATGCTATATATTTACAGTACTGCGTTAGCAGGTACGTTACATTTCCCTCCTTCCGGAGTTGAATGTCCTCATTCAAGGGTTTGGAGGGTGAGGAGGGGTGGGGGCAGTTTCAATAGTTGCTTCTCGAGGGTAGAAAGGGGTTGTCTCATTTACATGTACTGTAAATGTGGTATTCTTATGGGGGTGTTTGAGTGTAATGTTGGGGTACATGAAATTTGTGACTGTATAGGGCCTGTTTTGGGGAGGAAGGAATTTGGGAGTCAGCCCTTGTTTACACGAATGATTTTTGTAGAGAATGAGATCACCTACCTTGTAATGGATGTTCTGAGTGTGCTTGTTATACTGAAGGGTGTAGTGATCTTGGCCTTTTTGTAAATTTTTCTGTAGGGTTGAGAGTGCTTCTGTAAAGTGAGATTTTACACGAAGGGCATAATCCTCTAAGTCAACCATGTAGGATGTGGGGAAAAAATGTAAGGCTGCATCTGATGGAAGATTAGCTTGCCTACCATGGAGTAATTCGAACAGGGGATACGAAGTGCTATCATTCTTATGAATGTTGATCGAAAAAACGGCAAAGGGTAAATAAGTATCCCAATCAGTGTGATTTGAATTGATGTACATGCGGATACAGGTGGCTAGGGTCTGGTTGCAACGCTCAACTTCCCCATTGGCAATGGGATGGTATGGGGTGGTATGAATTTTTTGAGTATTGCATAAACTGGTGATCCGTGAAAAGAGATCAGATACAAAGTCAGAGCCACGATCACAATGGATGATTTTTGGGGAGCCAGGATGGCAAAAAATTTTGGTCACAAATAATTTGGCGATAGTGGCTGCAGTGATATCGGGGGTTGGAAATGCCTCCACATACTTGGTGAAATAATCGATGAAGATGAAAATGAATCGGTTGCCGTCTTCAAATACAAGTAAGGGCCCCATGCAATCAACACTGACTCTATCAAATGAGCCAGTGGGCTGGATTGGTACCAGATTCACATGTATTTTGTGGTGGAGGGCTTTCTGTGTCTGGCATGGGTGGCAAGTTTTGCAACAACATTTGATATCACGGCTCATTCTGGGCCAAAAATATTTTTGCCGGAGCAAGTGTAGAGTTTTCCAGGCAGCGAAATGACCTGTGAATTTGCTGTCATGATGTGAGGCGATGAGATGCTGGACTTGTGACTTGGGGATGTATAGCTTTGCCTGTTTGCTGACTATAGGAAAGAGGATGTTTTGATGCACTGCCAATTTGACCATAGTAAGAGGGTGTTTTTGGGCGATATTTGCTAAAATATTTTTGACAGTTGGATCAGTGCGTTGAAGTTCAGCAAAATTTTTCTATTGCTCTTCTTGTTCAGTTGCTTGAGCCTCAAGAACAGAATGGATGGTGGATATTTCAAGGCGGGTTTCTAGTTGCTCAATGTCAAAGGATTGCTTTGCTGTCTCTGAGGGGAAACGAGAAATAGCATCTGCATTGCGGTTAGCAGTGCCTTTCTTAGGTCAAATGTCTAGCTGAATGCCGGAGAGGGCTAATCCCCAATGGGCAATGCAAGGGGACGGGTTTTCCTTTTGTAGGACTGCCTGGACTGCAGTATGGTCAGTGTGTACAATAAGATGTTGCTGGAAAAGATAGGGGCGGAAATACTTGATAAACTCAATGACTGCAAGGGTTTCCAACTCAGTTATTGGGTAGTTGCGTTCTGCGGGTTTCAATGTGTGGCTCCCAAAAGTGATGGGGCCATCCTGACTATTACTGTCTAATTGGCTGAGAATGGCGCCGATTACAAGTTTGGAGGCCTCAGTTTGCAGAATGAACGGATCATTGAAATCGGGATGCTGCAGTATTGGGGCATGAATTAGGAGCTCTTTGAGTTTAGTGAATGCATTTTGTTGTTCAGGCCCCCAGGAAAATTCTGAATTCTTTTTGAGTAGCACTGTGAGGGGGCTGGAAATTTGGGGGCGATTCGGGATGAATCTACGATAATAGGAGGGTAGGCCAAGGAATGACTTAACTTCTTTGGAGCTTTTGGGGGTAGGGATGTCATAAATGGACTGTACCTTACTGGGGTCTGGTGAAATGCCCTGCTGAGAAATGACGTGGCCTAACTATTGGAGTTGAGGCTGGAAAAATTTGCATTTTTGTATGTTGAGTTTGAGGCCTGCTCTGGAGAAATGAGTGAGAATATTGTCTAAATATTCTAACATTTGGGCATGGGAGTCTACAAAGACTAAAACATTTAACATCCATTAACCTTTGGAATGTGGCTGGAGCGTTGGTGAGGCCAAAGGGGAGATAGTTGAACTGATATTGTCCGGCTGAGCAATTAAATGCAGTTTTTTCTCTGTCTGCTTGTGCTATGGGAATAGAATAATAGGCATTGGATTGGTCAAGGGACGTAAAATATTTCATTCCACGCAGTGTATCTAGAATTTCGTTTATGCGGGGCAAGGGGTAGGTATCTTTTTTTGTAACTTTATTGAGGCGTCTAAAATCAATGCATAAACGATGGCCACCATCTTTTTTGGCGACTAAAACTGTATTGGTGCACCATGAAGAATTGCTCTGGCTTATGACACCTGCTGCTGCGAGTTGCTCAACTTCTGCCTGTATGATTTGCTTTTCTTTCGGGGAAGTCTGAAAAAGGTGTCTACGTACAGGTTGGGAGCCATTAATGTCAATTGTATGTGAAACAAGGGTGGTTCTACCTATGTCCATTTTGGATTTAGCGTATAACGTTGGGTACTTGGATAGGGCGTGTAGAAGTTGAGTTTTTTTGGTTTCTGTGAGGTCACTGGAGGTTAAGTTAACGTTTTCTTTTAACCATGCGAATGTATCAAAACGGTTTGGCTGGTTTTGTGTTGAGGGGATTAGTTTAGTGGGAGCATCTTGTTTTGGGATGTAACATGAGACTGTACCAATGCATGTTCCAGGGTAAAGAGTTTGAACTGTGTCTTGTGTGTTTAAGACTGATATGCGTATGCGACTGTTTTGGTTTTCAGAGACGCAAGCTGCAAAATTAACTTTGGTATTCTGTTTGGGTATCGGAGTAAATTCAAGCTGTTTAACATGTAGGTACAATTTGGGCAACAGGACAGTAAATTCGGTTACTTTAGGGGGTGGTAATTCTAATTTTTCGTCTAGATAGGTTCCACCACGGGTCGAAAGGGGGCTATATTCTAGGCCATCGCAGGGTAGTATGACATTGCCAAATTTGACCTGGGATTTCTGATTGTTGATAGTGTATTCCGAAAATTGACTGAGAAAGTTTGTGCAATCTTTTTGGACATGGACCATTATTGTTTCCTGGATAGTTTGGACTGTTACTGTAACAAAAGTGGTTCCTACAAAGTGAATCAGAAGGTTATTTGCTGCTTTGGCTTGGACTAGCAGGGGTTTCATGTCTAGCTGTAGAATTTGAGTGATTCGCCAGTCAATGAGTGAGTATACGGCACCAGTGTCAATCATGCCTTTTGTGATTAGCTTGCCATTAAGTGTGATTGGAATGTGAGGGGTATGTTTCTCAGGTACATTCTGGGGTGGCTTAGATTGGTGGATTTGATTAATGAGTTCGATTGCAGGAGTTCTGGGGGTATAGATATTGACAAGAACGTATTTCTGCTGCATTTGGGCCCCACAACGATTAGCTAATTCTAAGAGAGCATGGTCAAATGATGGGGGGATGGCCTCATGTAAACATCTATTGTGTGATGGAACTTCGTATGCATGTTCATTGGTAACATGATGCTTTGGGAAAGGGAAATATTTTTGAAGAATGAGAAAAGAGTAAAAGACGCCTGCAATGACTGCAGTAATAATGGCTAGATTGATAATGATTTGTAGGTGCCCTTTGAGTAAATTATTTAATCCGTCTGTGAGGCTTTGGGTAGTACTGGTTATTACATGTTCTATGCCTTGGCCGGGGCCAGAGAGGGTATTTCCGATTGCTTGGCCACTGCCTGAGATTATGTTGTAGACTGTATCGGAATTAAGAGACATTTGGGTGGTGTAATTGACGAGTTTTTTAACAACCTTTTCAAGTGTGTGAGTTTTATAAATGTATTGTTTCAAAAAGAGTAAGTTTGTCAAAATTGTTGCAAGTTGATCATGAAAGATTGCGGGTGTGTTAAAATGGAAATGGGAGAAATTTTGGTTCCAGACGATTTCTAAGGGTAGATTTGTGACATGCAAGGGATCCTGTTTCACTGACCCATGTATTATTCTGTTTGTGAAGGGATACATGTATGTGATGGCAGTCATCTGTTTGTGAGAAAGGGGTCAAATCATTGCCTCCTTGGTTCGAAAACATGAGTTCGGTTCCTACGAGAATAGGTAAAAGTTTGTAGCATGTTTCGTTAATTTCATGGTTGTAAAAGACTTTAGATGTGTTTACCTGCTTACATGGCCAGACTGTGAGGGCATCTCCAGTGAATTCTGCTATTATGTTGGTTCCCTGTAGGAATGCACGCGCCCCAAGGGTTGCATCAAGGCGCAAAATTTGCCATACTAGATCAAGGTGACGATGTGCCTGTCTGCATAATTCACTCCAGACTTTTTGAAATTTTGGGCTTCGAATTCCTGTATTTTGTCTGCTAGATAGTTTAGTTTTGCGTTAATGGGTTCAAAATTGTCAAAATCGTATAGTGTAGAATGAGTTTCTTTGGTTTTTGGGGTTAAAAAGGCGTTACGATGTAGGGTGCTTTTATCTAACTGCACAACAATGCCCTGTTCGGTTGGGACACTGTCTTGGATTTCTGGGCAGTTGGGGTTCGAAAAGATGTGTATTTTTGATGGAGAATGCACCTTGTAGCTCTTCTATTATAATGTGGGTTTGCGTCAGTTTTATGGGATGTGTATTTTTGTATTTGAAAGGGCATAAATTCTGGAATGCCGTTTCATTCCAGATAATGGACCCGTCAGCCGTTACACAATGGCCTGATGTCGGTTTGCATGACCCCAGGTCACCTAATGTGCCTGTCATAGATTTTCCATTCCAAGATGCTATTTGTCCTATTTCTATGATGACGTTAGTGACGGATGTACAGTGGTCTGTACAACACCATGTGTATTCTACGCTTAGGGAGTTGTTTGTTGACCAAAATCCTGGTTGAGTTTTGTATAATTTTTGACTGTTGTGTTCTTTGTCTATAACAATTGTCTTACAAACGTGCAGGATGAGATTTTGCATTTGGATTTGGTCGAAAACAATGCCTTTTGAGCAAAAAAATCCAGTATTGGTACAAATTTTCCGTTTGCAAACACTGCATTTGTATGCATCTGTAATGTGAGGTTTAGTGGAGGGGATATAGATTTTTCCGAATGTCTGAACCCATTTTGTCTACTGTGGAAGGGGGCATGCATGGTACAAGTTTTGGTATGCTGACCGAGTGACCACTCAATGAAGTTCCACAGATCTGGAATTGGGCGCTACACGATGTGGGGATTATTATGGATTAAAATATACAAAACATCGGCCAATGCAATGTTTTATTGGAGGCGCCGGGGCACTGTGTTTTTTTGTTTTGGTCGGTTTGGCGTTTCAATTGTTGGTGTTTTGCGTTGTTGTGTTGAGGGGGTAGGCAGTTTACAATCTGAACAGTCTGTAAAAGTTTAGAAGTTGAGTCATGGGATGGGGTTTGGATTTACTTACTCATGGGGGTCGGCAATAGTGTTTGGCAAGGGTGGAATCTGTAGGGTTCAGGGGTGAGGCCATGTAAAAGGGACAGGAGGTTACGGCTGTTTTTCGAGGGTGTATCGGGGGTGGTGGGCAAGTTGGTTTCCTGTTTTCCCTGGATTTTGTAGTCTGCCGGGATGGTGGGCAGCAATTTTACAATTTTGGCAGCTTCGGGCGTGGAGGTGGTGACATGGCCCACCAATTAGGTACGTCCAGGTTGAGGACGTATTCCTCTTGACTACGGTGGTGAGTGGTGGGCATAATAGTTCCTAAAGTAGTCTGAGGGCTATTAGTTATGGCGGGTAATGTTCAGTAGAATGCAGGGTCATCAATGTCCATTAGGGGTTGGGGTTGCCTGTACTCAATGCAATTTTGAATATTACAACTTTGTTGATTTGGACAGTACCTACTTGTATGACCTCTTTGCTTGCATAGAAAACATTGAAAATTTGAGTAGGGTTTTGAAAGGCAGTTATCAGATCTAGGTCCTGTTTGGGAGCAGTGGATGAATTGGCTTTTACAATCATGTGTACTGTGATTATTATGAAAACAAATTTCACATGATTTTTGGGTGCCTACTGATTCACAATTGCGAGCTACGTGTCCAAGTTGTCCACACTGAAAGCATGTAGGTTGTCTAGGGGTAGTATTGTTCCTGTAAGCAATATTCCTACTGAAAGTGTTGTTACTGAGACTGTTGTAGTTACTCTGTTGTGGGGGTTGATATTTTTGTTTGATCTGCAACTGTAAATCTTTTACTTGTTGTTCTAATTGATGCAGGAGGTCCTGTTGGTCTGTATTTTTGGTTAGGGAAAAGATGGGTTCGGGTTTTGGGGGAATAAATGGAAGGGTGTTGGACTTTAGCTCATTTCTAAGGATTTGCTATTCAATGTAAACTGCTTCATCTGACATTTCTTTTAGGGTCACAAACCGTCTATACTTAATTGCTTCCCTGATTTCGTTTTGCATGCCTTCTACAAAAAGGGGTTTTATGATCATTTCTTGTGCGTACAGCTGCTTTGAGACGTCGACAACAACAAACGGGGAACGCGGCGAGTTACAACAATGGCTTAACTGCTTCCTAATAAAAGGACTACTCACTCGCAATACAAAAACACTTGCAAATGAAATGGACACAGGGATCAAAAAATGGAGAATCACCACAATAATAAAATCATGCTTTGCTTCTCTTTAAATACAACATTTTTGGCCACTCCCTGAGTGTCGCGGGAGGTCGTGCTTCTGTCCATCTTCTTCCGCCAATGGCCGTTTCCTGTTTTACTATTCTTGCTTAATTAGTCACGCCCTTTAACCCTTTTCTAGTACGGCATGCTTTTTGTGTCTTGCTTGTTTCCTATGGTGGGCTTAGCCACACCTCTGTGCTTCTGTTCATGCTTCCTGTATCTGTTTCTCTGTATACACATGTTTTGTGGGACCATCGCTACCATTGCACTTGAGACTACTGTCTGGCAGGGCTTTTACTTATTTTACTGTGTGCAGGTGTTGTTTACCATTTTTACGGGGGATTACGGTAGCCGTGGAATGTGTAGTTTAGTGTAGGTTCTAGGGGACCAGCTGCCCTTTGTGCAAATTAATTGGGGCATCTTAATTGGGCTACCGGGGTCTGAACGGATCAAAATAAAGTACTTCACGTAATTTTATAGGAATGTTTGGGTGTGAATCCCAGACACCCTTGAAACAATAAAATATGAAAATGATATAATATTTAATAAATGTCTATCACACACAGTATGCTAAATATTTACAGTACTGCGTTAGCAGGTATGTTAGAAACCTGACGACAACGTGTCCAAATGCAAATGAATGAATGAATAAATAAAAATTTGATACTATCATTATAGGAATAAAGAGTACGTCGCTGGAAATGTAATTTAACTATAACATTCCCAAACTGAAAGGGTATAAGCTAATTCATACTGTTTTTTATATTAATTTCGAGTACTGTAATTTCTTTTAATTGAATGGGTATATAGTGAAGTGTTTCATATAATCGACTCACATTATCTTTGTATTTTCCCTGAACATTTACTATACATAAAAGTGGTGCTAAAGTATTTCCAACAATCTGATTTTCAATAATATTACAGTAAACACAAAAACTTTGTAAATCATTCAAATTTGGTGCTTGAATTCCTAACATGTATAGATGATTAAATCTAGGCTCGGCAAGAAAAACAGCTCTGGATGGTGGAATATGTGTGTTAGAATTTTTTGGGGGTTTCTCTCCAACAGTATATAAGTTAATATTCACAGCTCTATTTAAAAAATCATCAGCGGTTGCATAGGCAGCAGTATTGGTAGCACTAAATCCAAAAAGTTCCATTAACCGCTTGCTTATATCGATTTTACGTAAGATTGTACCACTTTTTATTTTCAAATCAACTAATCCTCTACCATGTTCATCGTATGAAAACATGGTTTCAATGTTAGTTCCGGCAATAGCTGCTCCAATTTTTGCATTCAACCCTTCAATTAATTCAGATACCGTAAAGTAATGTTTTTCAAAAACTATTACTTTAATTTTTTTGACCTTATTTCCAACACCATCCATAATTAACTTTATTACATTATCTCCACCATGATTGGTAAATGTAGCCCAACTATAGGGATATATTATTTCACTTAGCCCTACCTCCCAGTTTCCATCTTGTTTTGAACGGTAAGGTAGATGGGCAGAAAAATCTGAGGGCTTGTTTCCATTTTCGCTATTACTAGGTAATGTGATATAAAATTGATCTTCAAACGTTGTCATTATTTATAATGTTGTTTGTTGTTGCTGTAGGTATGGTCTTCAATGAATTAGATGACTGGCTAGGTAATAAATATCCTATACAAGTGCACAAAAGGCCAACATACAATTGTGTATTAATATTGTAGAGAGATAAATTTATTATAGCTGTAATGACTACAATGTATATTAGTATGATCTGACTGAAGAAAACCACTTCGTTTCGTGGTAGACATTTTCCAAAAAACTCCCAAATGCTAATGGGAGACGTTTCTGAATGCGTACTATTACTACTATCCATTTCGAAATAAAAAATTTTTTATTTAACAACTAAACACTCAATCATAAATTTATAAGAAGGCGGAGCTACTAAAGTAACCAATAAAATTATACAAAAATATAAAGGAGGCGGAGCTATCAAAATGGAGTAAAATTTATATATAAACACATAAAGAAGGAGTTAACTTTTTACAAATGTGTACATAATTTATTTCGCAAGTGACGTTTTACAGAAAATTTACAATAAAAAAACTTACAAACCAATTTATCATTATGAATAAAATTTGTGTTACTGAAACATTTTATACATAGGAACATGTCACACTTTATAATACAAAAAATATAAAGTATATATACCACAAACCCTACTATTCAAATTTTGTAAATGTTTCTTATTTGTATATCTTATTGAAGCATTTTTGTTAATAGAGTTTATAAAAGCAGGAATAATTGGTGGTAAACCATAAGAATCAAAATAATATACAGAGTAAGCATTATCAAAATACATAACTATCCAATGACTTCCTTTTTGAAAAGATGTATCGGTGTTTGCAATTAAAGCTGCAGGTCTTTTAACTATCTTTGGTAGAGTATTGCAAGCAAAAACCCCTAAAAATTTTCTGATAATAGCGCATCTTGTTGAACATATGTCAATTCAAAGTTGTTCATCATAATCATTGTCGTCATCATTTTGTATATCCTTTTCTAAAATCCAGCTGTTGAATTTTTCAGGATAACCCCACCACTTCACAAGTACTCTATTCTGACCATCTGGTAAACATTTAGTTTTCAAAACCTTTTCAATTTTGTATTCTTTGATATTAGAATTAAAATCAATTTTCTGTAGTTCTTTTTCATAAAAATGTCCTTCTATATATCTTCGCCTAAGAAATCTTGAATTCTATAAAGTATATGATTTCTAGTCTTCACAATATATTTTACTTTGAAAACTTTTTCACTCCATTGAGGTAAATAACCTTTGTCAAATACACCTCTATGTTTACTAATTCGCACATAATCTCCTATATCAATCCTAGACTTTCTAGTGTATAATCTTTCAGGGTGGAGTCTTTACCATATAATTTTTTCATTAGAATAATCTACATTAATAGGTTTTTCCTTAATCGATCTATGAACTGAGTGATTATAGTTAGTTGGAAACAACTGAGGGTAAAATATCGATCCATTTATAAGTGGTGAACTCTGTAAAATATTTAAATAATTTAGTTTTTAAAGTTCTATTAAACCGTTCCACTATTGAACATTTAATGTCTTCATTTTGAGAAGTAAAAAATGTATATCATCAGTTTTCAATAATTTTTGGAAATCTTTGTTGACAAATTATTTTCCTTTATCGCTGCGCAATCTCCATGGGGTTTCGACTTCATTTTAAAATATTTTGAAAAGCATCACAAACATTCTTTGAATCTTTTGATTTTAATGGTTCAATCCATGCGTATTTACTTAATACATCTATACATGTAAGCATAAATTTGTATCCATCCTTAAAATCTGCTAAAGAAGACATATCTGCCAAATCAATTTCCCATTGCTGATCCATAGCTGTAACATAAATATGATTATGTGAAAATTTTTTGTTGACTTGTTTATGTAAAGTATAACTATCTTGTTTCGAAAGCCAATCTTTAACATTTTTACGCGTTATTGTTTTACGGTGCTTTCTAGCTTCAGCATATCATTTTTCAATACTAGAAAAAGCTGTAGGATTTCAGTGTAAATTTTTGTATAATTTCAAAAGTAAGGTGTTCATCGCTCTAGTACAAAGGAGTATACCATCTAAGTGCTCTAACTTTTCGTCGTATCTTCTTTTTTGTCGAGTTTCCTTTATTAAAGAATGAATCATCTTTGATATCTTCTTTGGCACTACTTGAAAATAAATCAACACCTTTCACGAGTGGTTTATTCAACCTCTTGACACTACTAACTGTCTGATCATCTGATTCTTCCAGAGTTGTATGGTAGGAGAGTTTCCGAGGTAAAGTGAATAACATTTCACGTAACGGGTTTCCTATAGCCTCTAAGGGTACATTATATTTTTTCAAAGCATTAACAAACTCATCTACTCCAACCGTTTGCGTAATTTTTGAACATTTATCAGACAAATCATGTAATAAATCAATAATATGTGATCCTTCAATTAATTTTCCATCAATTAATACTTCACCTTGCTTATTAACATTTATACTAGGTTATGTCGCACATGTTCCAATAATAAGGATGCTGAGCATTTAAACTGTTTAGGAATACCACTAAGTAACTTTTCATCCCTCAGCCAATTTTTTTCCTTTTGTTTCAAATCATCACTATCATTCTCATCTTCTTCATTATCATCAATAACTTTTTGTTTTAAAATCACTGTAGAAGGTTGAGCCTTTTCATGTTCAAAAGTTAAATATTGTGAAAATAGTTGCGAGTACATTTTGTATTGTTCTTCGGGTGTTAACATATTATCTTTCAAAATGCCCTCTAACTCGTTAGGATACATGTCAACTTGCTTAGCTATACCTGTCTTTTCATTTGCACTCATCGAAGAAGAAGCCTGAGAGTTATTCAACTTATTCAGAACCTCCTGAGGTATAAGAGCAAATTTACTAGCAAATTTCATTCTATAATAATTTCTCTGTAACAAAACTTGCTAATGTAGATAATAAAACGGGTAGTACTAGAGGTAAAAATGCTCCACCACTTTGAACAATTCTTACACATTTATTATGTAAATCCTTTTTCTTGTTTTTTTTCATGTCTTGTAGCTTAACCTCTGAGCAATAATTTATGTTTCGCCAATTTCTTTTTTAAGTTTGAATTAATAGGAATATTACTGTTCAAAATGTTCAAACAAATTTCACATATACAACAGATCAAATCGGGGGAAGAATGTTGAAGAAAAGCACGTCTTTGAACACGATTTGAATTTTTCAACACATTGAGCTCGTGAATATATTTCTTCAATCTAGAAGCTATACAAAACAGTCTGTACAGTACAGAAAAATTTTACAATAATGACCAAATGATGAGTAAACATTGAAATATTTATTGTATTACATTAAGATAGTAATGAAGCTTCAATTTGTATGACGATATTCAACTCTTCATGTCTAGAAAAAGCACACAAGTTATTCATATTCATAAAAAATAGTTTATGAGCTGTATCTAGTTTAAAAAAAAAGATCTTCTACAAAAATAGCATGAGTTTCGATCATATCCAATTCCATCAGTAATAATCTAGCAAAACACCAAAATAGTGTAACTTTTTTACATTCCATGGGTAAACCAACTTCACGACGTAAATGGTTGCATGCCTTAGCTATGTCTTTGTAAAAAATCTTGGCTACTGGTGAGAAACGAGTCCAAAACAAATCAGCTATTTCGCATTTCTGTTTGTTGTTTAGTATTTTACCTTAAATAAAAAATACTATAGTTTAATAACTAGTTGAAGAAGAAGAAGAGATATAAAACTTTTACCTTTTACTTTATTTTGCACCATTCTGACAAAAACTTCAAATGCAGCTGACATCGCAATTGTCACAAAACAAACAAATGAATTATAGAAAAACGACCAACCTCTTCGAAATTCTCGACTAGACTGATGAAGGGTATAATATTTTTTTCTGATTATGTAATAAGTCTACCGTATCAATATATCGTAATCTACTTCCATTGATATACAAGTTTTGAAATTTACTGGTTCGACTACAACAAGAAAATAGGACAGGATTGAAAATATATATTTTGAAACACACTCGTAATTGCATAAAATGTTCCTCATTCTGAGGACAATGTAAAATTTTTTCTACATAATGTAGTAAGGGTGTTATATGGAATTTATAATTTTCCGCTAATAATAATTTCCGATCTGTAACATTTTTTGTGTTTGGCATCGTAAAATCTGTAACATTTACAGGTTCTTCTTCATTTTCATAAAATTGAAAAGGGTATTGTACCCATACAATAAAAACAGCTATGAAAAGAATCACGGCGAGAGTATAAAAAAAATGTATTTACTGTATATCATATCGCTAAAATAATAGGATCCGACTAACTTGCGTAAAGTTTTTTTGTAAAAATGATGAATTATTTAGGTGTGTGCAAAATTATGTGATCATTGTCGGGAAATATATTAGATCTAAGTCGATATTTTTCAGGACATGTCTGTGTAAGATCTATTAATAAATAACCGTATGGCTTACTAGTAGCATCCTCATACACCTCTATGAAATAATTTGAAGTAGTTGGAAAAATCTGTCCAGCAAATGTGCGGACTTGTAATCTATCACTAGGGTTTTTTAAAAGAATTAAATATTGAGCGTTTATCCTACTCGTACGCATTCCATCAAAAAAGGCATTCTGAACTATATGTATAATTGATATATTCCAGTGATGCGATCCTTTAGTAAAAAGTTGAGTTAAACGTTGATCATTCTTCATTTCTCGCATCATATCATCCATAATTAATAATTTAGGTGTATCTTTACTTTTCTGAAGTTCATCCATGTCAGGCTACATAAAAACATTTCTGAACTAATTCATCGTAAGCTTCTTGCCATTCCGAATAACACCAATAAATTTTCACTGGAGGAGGGTGAATCATTTCTTTAGCAAAAATTGCAAGTTTTTTAACAAATTGTGTTTTTCCTGATTTTGTTGAAGCAGAAACTTTACAGTCAAATGGATGTTTCCATATATAAAACTTTTCATCATCATTTGACATCTCTTTTTTCACAACAACAAAAACCAATCACTTTTTACTTGAACAATTTTTAAATGATTTATTATTATTATTTTAAACAAAATGCTATCTATAATTATCAAAATTACAATATAATAAAACAGTACAGATGTAAAATATAAAGATAGATGATTATATAAAATAGAATAACATTACTGTATGCAAAAATATACGGGCAATATATGTATGAAATTATATAACAAGCAAATATGTAAGCAAACACATAAGCAAGCAAACTATAGCTAATTAAAACATACAAAACTGTAACAAATGAATGTAAGCAAAACTTTTACAATTTACTATTAATAAACTCCCGTAGTGTTTTGATAACAACAGCATCATCAAAATTATAATGATGAACTTCATCAATAAAACAAGCTACAGTATCCTTAAGAATTTTACGACCAGTACTTGTAAGTGGTATATATCTAAATATGTCAATCATCTGTTTAAAAGCGCGAAGACAATTATAACCTTGAACTTCACCTATAACATATTCAAGACAGTCAATGATAAGTCCCATCTTTTCATATAAACGGTTAACTGTTGGTGTAATTGCAATATTATATATGGAATTACGAGCTGGACAATGATGATTCTCAACAATTCCTACCTCTTTCGCGCAATAACAATCAAAAATACACCCATTAAAGATGTCTCGTATAATTAGCTCAGCAAATATATTTATAAATAATTTTTCACCTTTTACTACTTGCTCATCAAAAAACCATGGAATATCTAAACCCGGAACACATAACTCACAAATACATTTGGTTTCGGCATCCATCGAATCGGTATCGGACATTGAATCATAGTCATGATCATTGAAACAGTTGATGAAGAGATCGTTAACAAACGTCGTTTGAACGCTAGCTACCTTTTGATCTTCACTAGCACAGCTCTGTACTCTGGCAAATTTTGTAGCATGAACCCCTTCTTCTTCTTTAATAATTTTCTTAGCAGCAGCGACTTCTTCTTCTTTAACGATTTTCGTGGTAGAATCATCTTTTCCAGCTATGTTGTCATTTTCGTTTGTTTTGCGTTTTATCGCTAATTGGTGTTTTACTGCTAAAGCATTGTACTCATTCGAAATAGCTGGCGCTATCTCATATATCATATTGGTCCAACGCCAAAATTGCTAAAGAATAAAACATTATATATTTTAAAAGAAAGAAAGAAAATAATTCAAGTTTCAAATTGTTAAAAAGAAAGAAAGAAAGAAAGGAAGAAAGAAAGAAAGAAAGAAAGAAAGAAAGAAAGAAAGAAAGAAAGAAAGAAAGAAAGAAAGAAAGAAAGAAAGAAAGAAAGAAAGAAAGAAAGAAAGAAAGAAAGAAAGAAAGAAAGAAGAAAGAAAGAAAGAAAGAAAGAAAGAAAGAAAGAAAGAAAGAAAGAAAGAAAGAAAGAAAGAAAGAAAGAAAGAAAGAAAGAAAGAAAGAAAGAAAGAAAGAAAGAAAGAAAGAAAGAAAGAAAGAAAGAAAGAAAGAAAGAAAGAAAGAAAGAAAGAAAGAAAGAAAGAAAGAAAGAAAGAAAGAAAGAAAGAAAGAAAGAAAGAAAGAAAGAAAGAAAGAAAGAAAGAAAGAAAGAAAGAAAGAAAGAAAGAAAGAAAGAAAGAAAGAAAGAAAGAAAGAAAGAAAGAAAGAAAGAAAGAAAGAAAGAAAGAAAGAAAGAAAGAAAGAAAGAAAGAAAGAAGAAAGAAAGAAAGAAAGAAAGAAAGAAAGAAAGAAAGAAAGAAAGAAAGAAAGAAAGAAAGAAAGAAAGAAAGAAAGAAAGAAAGAAAGAAAGAGAAGAAAGAAAGAAAGAAAGAAAGAAAGAAAGAAAGAAAGAAAGAAAGAAAGAAAGAAAGAAAGAAAGAAGAAGAAAGAAAGAAAGAAAGAAAGAAAGAAGAAAGAAAGAAAGAAAGAAAGAAAGAAAGAAAGAAAGAAAGAAAGAAAGAAAGAAAGAAAGAAAGAAAGAAAGAAAGAAAAGAAAGAAAGAAAGAAAGAAACTTAAGATTTTCTTAAGATAAACTCCATGTCCTTCCATTAAATAAATTGTTAAATCATACTGTAACCCCCTCGCTCTCAACCAGCATCTTATAACCAAGGTTGATGTGGCATTGACCTCCATGTGAAAATGTCTTTTCAATAATATTGACATTGCGGCCTAGAATACCCTATTGTGGTGAAATGAGCTTGAACCTGCGACCATACACCTCTTTTGTTTTAGGGTCGACATTATAAAAATAAATTGATATGTATCTACCTTCAACCACTATAAATAATGCCATGTTTTCATTTTTACGTGAACTGGTGTTCCATTCTCAAAAATTCTTGAAGAAATATACCAAAGAGAGAGAGAGAAAGAGAAACGAGTAGTTTTTGTAGCAACAAAACAGATAAATGTATAAAGTGTTCAAAATTTTAAAAGTAAAAGGACGTTATAACTATAATAAAATAACTAGGACTTATAGCTTATAGATGTAAGAGGAGGAGTTATAAGCATAATAAATATTCAAGACATATATCCTACAGTATTCTACTATTCTGAGGAGTATATGAGAGGAGGAGCTATGTTCTACAAAAATAAAATAAAATGTGTTTATGTGCTATGGTAACCTTTGAGATCAAAGCTATAAAAATATATGTGTTTTATGTGTTATAGTAACTATCAAGGTCAAAGCTATAGAAGCAATATAGCCATGTGCGCATGAGTTATAAGGGTCTTTAAAGCTTTCCCACATAAAAAGAAAAGATGGTGCAACAGGGTTATAAGCAGCTATTATAGTTATTTTATAGCTTCAAGAATCAAAACAAAAATACTATGGTTGTACTATAAAACAGGTTTTCAACTGGTTTTATCTGGTTATATGCTAATAAAATAAGCTAAAGAAATGATATGGGCATGTGTTCATGAGTTATAGAGGTCTTTAAAGCTTTCCCATCATAAAAAAGAAAAGTACTACAATAACCTCGTAAACAATAATTAAATCTCTACCATAAAATTAATAGTTTTTGCTAATTTATAAAAATTTTCTATTATTACTGTATAAGTTTTGATGAATAGGTTGTTTTCTATTTTTCTAGTTTATAGTTTTTATATTTTCTAATTTGGATAATTTTTATAATGAAACCTTTTTATGAGGATATTACTTCGGACGAAGACAACATGCCTATAGAAATTTTAGAAGATATTACTTCGGATGAAGATGACATGCCTATGGAAATTTTAGAAGATATTACTTCTGATGAAGACGATGGAAGGATTGTGAATGAGTCTTCAGAGAATATTACCCCTGAGAAAGAAGAAGAAGAAACACTTGATAATAATATTTTGGAAGAAGAAGAAGAAGAAGGAACTGTTTTAGATTATGATGATGAGGAAGATGATCAATACAAAAGTTATACACCTTACAGTTCTGATGAGGAAGAAATTTAAGAAGCAGCTCAAATTGGTGGTGGTGGTGGTGGTGTTGGGGGTAGTGGAGGTGTAACAAATGCATCTTTTGTTGCGGATGATTTTTTCGAACTAGGTCAACCCAGTACCGTAAATATTAGGCATTTTAATACCAAAGGTCGCGAGCACTCTGTGAACTTTTGTAATACTGAACATATGGATGATTTAAATGCTCAAATAGTGCCAACGTTTCAACATATGGTAGAGCGAATTTATGTGAATGTCACTGATAATGTGTTTATAGTGTTTTCCTTTGACCATCCAGATTTGATGAAAGGTTGTGTCTTGATACTTTTTAGACCGGAACATGCTTTAACTGGAGATTTGATTGTAAACACTCTTAATGCTGTTCTTCAATCAAATGAGCAAATACAAAGTGATAGCTGTCAAGCTACAATTTGTACCATTGTTGTAACACCACCTGAGGGTAGTGGTAAGCTAATTAAAATTACTTATGTAACATTTTATTTTTATTTATTTATTTATTTTAATTTAAGGTATTCACAATGCTCATCAATATTTAAAACATAATGATTTTCTGAAAGATAAATGCTGTATTATTCAAATCAACAACACTGATGAACTATGTTTTGCTAGAGCTCTAGTTGTTGCTAGAGCTTACATTCATAAAATAGATAGGAACGCTGAGCACAAATGGGAAAGTATTCCAAAGTCTGACAAGCCACATCTGCTGCAGGCAAAGGTTGCTAAAGAACTGATGACCTTGGCAGGATTAGCTAATCATCAATGGGCTTGCCCTTTTCATCAGTGGGAACAACTGCAAGCTGTTTTATTACCCAATTATCAAATCAAAGTTTTTAGCAAAGAACAATTTAAAGATTTAATATTTAGAGGTTAGAGGTTTTTTATTTTTCTGTTATTGTGTATGTATTTTAGAGTTTTAAAGACCTGAAGCAACGCATGTTTTGAATATTTACCACGATAATAACTATTACCCCGTCATTACAAAGATGCCTGGGTTTTTTGACCCTGGCTACTTTTGTCCTCATTGCGATCTAGCCTACAATAACAAAATGGAACACAGATGCAGAAACGTTTGCCCTTTGTGTTACAATACACCCCCATGTAATCAATTTAATGCTCGAAAATGAAAAGATTGTCTGCGATAATTTAAAAATGAAGAGTGTTTTGCTGGACACAAGTTTGTTTTTACTCAAACAGGTCAATCGAAACGTCAAAAAACTGGGGTATCTATTTGCGACTGTTTCAAAGTGTGTGAGCAATGTGATACACTGATTCGACGAGCACATTCTAAACCTCATAATTGCGGTTATTTTGAATGCAAAACATACAATAAAAGCGTACCTAAAAAAGGTATTAGATAGGGTATAATTATTTTATTTTATTTTATTTTATATGAAAATTTTTAATTTTTAGGACATTTATGTTTTATGCAACCTGTTGGTAGCAAACAAATTGAAAAGGAAGAAGATATATTTGAAACAAATGTTGATGAGGATGAGTGTCTAGTTGATAATGAAACATGAATTAACCATAGGTGTCCTGTTAATCAAAAATTCGTTTTTTATGATTTTGAGACTATGCAGGAAAAAATTCTATGACAAACTGAATTAGGAGATGTGGTTGAACATGAACCAAATTTATGTGTTGTCCATACTGTATGCGATCAGTGTCCTCAAAGCGAGGGAAATTTTTTCTGCGATACATGCGGTCAACGCGAGCGTATTTTCAAAGGCTCTACATGCTTAAATGGTTTCTGCGAATACCTTTTTGCAAAAGGTATGAAAAACATTACAGCAATAGGGCATAATTCTCGAGGATTCGATGGACAATTTATAATGCAGTTTTTGTATCATAATGGACATCATAAACTACATATCATTAATAAGGGTGAATTAGTAAATTGTTTATAGTTTTTCCATTTTCATCTATTTATTTATTTTAGATTTAGAGTTGATGTGTATCAAAGTAGGATCAATAAAAATTATTGATTCTCTGAACTTTGTTCGGATGCCTTTGGGGGCTCTACCAAAAACATTTGGAAAAAGTGAAATATGTAAAGGATATTTCCCACATTTCTTCAATGGAAAAGAAAATTACGGCTATATTGGCCCATATCCTTCACCCGACATGTACTGTTACAATTCTATGAAACCTGCGGCTCGTGCCACATTTCTGGAGTGGTATAATGGAAAGCTTGAAGCAGTAAGTTTGCAAAAGTATAAAGTTTTGCATTTAAATGAATCATTGTTTAGGGATGTCAATTTAATTTTGATAATAAGTTACTTGACTACTGTCATAGCGATGTACAAGTTTTACGACAATGTTGCATGAAGTTTCGCGATATTTTCATGGAAGAAACCAATGTTGATCCTTTTGAAAATTCAATAACCATTGCTAGTGCTTGCAACTTAGTTTTCCAATGTTTATTTTTGAAGCCAGATAGTATTGGTGTGATACCATACAAATGTTACAGTAAAGAAGAAAGACAGTCTGTTATAGCCTTAAAATGGATGAAATGGTTATCCTATAAAAATGAAAAATTGTATATTCGACATAAACTTAACAGTGGTGAAGTTCAAACTGGAAAATACAGGGTTGATTGTTTATCAGGTAATTTTGTTTAAATTTTTGAAATTTTAATATCTATATGTTTGTTCATTAAGGCACCACAATTTATGAATTTTACGGTTGTTATTGGCATGGTTGCCCCAAATGTATGAAAAATAGACATCAATTAACAGCCGATAATGATACAAAAGCAGTCGATGCATATGAACGCACTGTTAATCGGGCTATGGAACTTCAATCACTCGGTTATAGTGTAGTTGAAATGTGGGAATGTGAACTCTTACAACAACTTCACTCAGATCATGAAATGAAAACATTTTTTGATATAGTCGAAATACCTGAACCTATAGATCCTCGAGAGGGTAAAATCTCGAATTGTTCTTTTCCATTTTGTCAAAAGTTTTCTTGTTTTACCTTTCTTTGGCGGTCTCACTAATGCTGTAAAATTGTATCACAAAATTAAGTACAATGAAGATGGAACACCTGCAGAAAAGATCAATTATGTAGATGTGTGCAGCTTATATCCATTTGTCCACAAAATATGGGAAATACCCTACAGGCCATCCGAAAATCTTTATTGGAGATTTTGAAGAGGTCAGCTCAACTTCCCAACCTCATGAGGGGTTAATCAAGTGTACGGTTTTACCAGCTCCCAAACTCTTACATCCTGTTCTACTGTATGGACATGGTGGTAAATTATTGTTTCCTTCATGCAAAACTTGTACGCATGATTCACAAAAGACCACATGCGAGCATAATGACCAAGACAGAGCATTAGATGGTACATGGGTTACGATAGAATTATACAAAGCCTTAGAGAAGGGATATAAGGTATATTGTTACTGTAATGGTTCACTTTTCCTATGTATATTATTTTTGTTTCAGATCCTCAAGATTTTTGAGGTTTGGCATTATGATAATATTGAGCAATATCATCCAACCAGAAACCCCACTGGTGGTTTATTCACTCAATATGCAACACCTTTATGAAAATGAAACTAGTAAGTTTTATATTATTATGTAAATGTGACAGAATTTGATTGTAATTTTTATAGGAGAGTGAAGGTTACCCTGCTAAAGCTCAGACAACTGAGCAAAAATGTGAATAGGAGATGGAGGTCTACAATCGTGAGAATATTTCATTGGATTCTTCAAAAATTTTAAAAAATCCTGGAAAGAGGGCTTTGGCGAAATTAATGCTAAATTCTTTCTTGGGAAAAGTAACTTTGCATAGTTTTTTGTATTTCATTTAATTATTTTTATGTTTTTTAGTTTGGTCAATGAAACAATATGGATAAGACTGTTATCCACAATGCACCCAAAGAGTATTTTGAACTTGTGATGAATGTGGCCAACATTATTAAGAATGTTAGACTAATCAATGAACAATTGGTGTCAACAACATATTGTCAACATGATGATTTTGCGGAAGTCATGGGAAACACTAACGCTGTTTTTACCAAATTTGTCAGTGGAGGTCCTAAAAATTACGCCTACAGGTTGTACAGTCCATCTACAGTCCAATACCGTCACGTAATCAAAGTCCGCGGTATCACTTTGTCGTCAGATACTATGAAAAAAGTTAATTTTTATTCGCTTCGTCGAATGGTTTTTGCCTTTGTAAAAGACAATGGAAAAGAAGAAGTAAATGTACATAGTCTCCATATAGAGCATCAGGAAGATCGTAAAGTTGTTACTCGTAAAACTTTGAAAAAATTTCATGTAGTATATGATAAACGTATTTTAAAACGTAATTTTTGCACATTTCCTTATGGTTGAACTAAATGATTTTTTCAATAAACTAGAATGCTGGATTGAATTGAAAATTTTTTCTTTTTGATACGGAAATATTTTTCAACTCTCCAAATTTTCTACATGCCTTTTACGACCAGCTCGTTCTGGTCATTTTTCTATAAAAGACCTTATTTGTCTACATGCTTTTTATGGCCAGCTCGTTCTGGTCATTTTTTATAAAAGACCTTCTTGGTCATTTTTGGCAGACAATCAAACTTCATATGCATGCACCCGTAAGGATAATGTTTCATCGCGTATAGACTCTCCTGAGATTTTACTCATTAAACAGACCATTACTGACCAATTAGACCATTCTGACATTTATTGACTTGAACGATCATTCAGGAATGGGACCTCCGAACATATTTACGCCTGCAGGTGGCGCCCTTTTGTCAAAGGGGGTCTGGGGGCCCAAATTTTTGAAAGGCTTCCTCTGCCCATGGGGGAAGCCATTTTTATACATGATCTCTTTTTATTTCTTTTCCATTTTCTGTTCACTTTAGTTTTTCTTTTTCCATTTTCCATTCATCATCAATTTTCCTTTCCCACCTACAGTAACGCACCTATTACCCTAATTCCACTATTACCATAATTGAAATTTTACCGTAATTCCACTATTACAGTAACTCTAGAACCTGTATGCTTAACCATATGACCTATAAATCGGCCAAAAATTGACTGTATATGCTTACCATATGACCTATAAATCGGCCAAAAATGACAAATTATAGGCCATACACAAAAGATAGGGGTATCCTTAACCATATGACCTATATGGGCCGGCCTTACTACTATCGTGGAAAACTGAAATAATACTTGCTTTCCACTTTCATTATTTAGAAGCTTTTCACAAAAAAACAGACTATAGATGAGCGGGGTTTTCTTTGGAAGGTTTCCCGATCTTTCAAGTTGATCCTCAATCAGGGTCCTCAAGACTTCATTGGGCTCTAGGTGGGATTTCAAGCCTGTCTTACCCGAAAATTAAAATGTAGAAAAGTGAAACTTTCGAATCAAAAGCTGAATTTTCACAACGACAGCGTGGCTCGAAATTAAGAAAGTTGGAAGTTGTTCAAAAAAATTGGGTCCACCGAGAACCTCATAGCTCCCACAATTTTGGAGATTGGATGGAAAAATTTTGCCGAAGTTAGTTTTGAATTTCGAATGACATGTACACTAAATTTTATCAAAATCTGAGGTGGCCGTGGAGGGACTCCTGGAGCATTTGGTGTGGAATAATCTTAACAATAGGCTATTTATTTTGGAATTGCTTGAAAGTAAGTTCAATTGCGAAAAAACAGTGACCTTATTACTGTAATTAATAAGAATAAAATTCTCGTCCATCAGCAACGCACAAAGTGAGTGATAATTTTCTCCAAGGATGAAAATTGTTATGAAATTGAACGTAGTTTTTCCTTGTCGCAGCGCCATTTAAAGGTAAATAGGCTATAGTTTTCCTCAGAAATAACAAAATAAAATATTTAAATATTTCCCACTGCATTGGGATATGTGGCAGCAGCATTTTTGATCTGAATAAATACAGTTTAATACCCTATTCATTTTAAGACACGATTTCTGAGAGATTCTACCTTCTGCTCCATTGACCTATGATAAGTTGAAAATTAATAATATCTGAAAAAGAGATATTTTCAGTAGTTTTACATGCTGAGTATTGTGACAGCATTCATTCTGCGCAAAAATCAAAATTCACAAAGCTACAGTACTCCAAAGTTTGGAATTTTTACATTTTTTGGCATTTTTCAGTCTCTATGCGTGTTTCGAAATATCACAGCTCAGAAAAGACGTGACTCTGAAGCCAAATGTTGAATGCATACAGAAGACCGTGCTCTATATGCCGGTATGAAGAACACTTTCTAATCCCTTACTTTACACTTTTAATTTCATTTTAAAGTGTCAAAACCGATGTCAAAATAAACCGAAAAAGTCCTTTGGGGCCTATTTTGGGCATCTTCACATAGGATGCCGCAGAATTTTTTTCTTGATTTCTGTAGCCACTAATGTCTGACATATTGTGTTGAAATTTCAATCAAATTAATGTACCGTTTTGGGAGCTGTAGGTGTCTGCACATTCTGAAAGCTGATACAAAAATGCTGATTGACTCCACTAAATATGCGATCAACGAGATGCAGGAAAAATTCAAAACGTTCAGATTAGACGAGTAAAAATAAAAGATGCGAAAAATTTCATCGATCAATTTGCAATGGTTGGGCAACAGGATTCCTCAGGTGAGATGCATCAAAAATTTATCTTTTCAATATTTTGACCGGAAAAAAATTGAAGCTGAGAGTATAATGTGTCAGAGGCAGTAAAACTTATATGCAAATTTTTATGTAAATTTTTATGTTATTTTTGTTTATGTTTATATTGAGACAACGTACATTCTTTTAAGTCCAGTGTGCAAATAATCATAAACTTCTGATAAGCAATATAGAAACTGAACTTAAATGATAAACATGAAACGTCAATCCTTGAGACTCGTTTGGCTGAGAATAAGCCAGTAACTAAATAAACCAAAGATAAACTTTCGTGAAACCTTTAGCTAGTTTCCACACTAGCGACGACTGCAAACCTTATTCTAGCTAGCCTCGGCCAGCGCAAATGCCAGTCCTAAACTGACATGACCTAGTAAACCGAGACACCAATAAACGTTAGGAAAACTTCACTGATAAGCTTGCACATAAATAGCAATACTCGAGACCTGTTGTGCTCTTCTTTCGTTTTAATTGTTTTCCTTAATAAATTGTGAATTAAGGATTTTTGTATCATTTACAATAAATATTTATGCGTTATCGAATACCCACTGTAAAAGGTAAATCGAGGTCTGACAAGAATTGGCGAGGCTGGTAATTGAACCTGCTCTGATCCGATCCACAGCCCGCTGGTCTTTCTTTTTGCTTGCTGATCACAGCCGTTCGTTTTTTCCTTTTGAGCACAGCCAAGGCCGGTAAGTTTTTTTTTCATTCACCGCCCTTCAGCACAGTACAATTTTAGAACGAGCACAGACCAAATCTTTGAATCACTATTATATTTTTCTCCTACAGCACCGTCTTGAACAGGCCTTGTCCTTTTATATATAAGGCACTGGGCATTCGACAGCATAGGACTTTTTGTTAGCAAATTACACGTACGCATAAGTACAGTAATTCAGCACGACACCCTTAAAATCTTCTGTTTAAATCCACAATTTTTTTTCTTTTCTGTGGATCAATCCGACCGTGGATCAATCAGGAAGCTCAGGTATAAACATCCCGTTTCGGCCAAAATTTTCTCTCAGTGACCAATATCGTGATATAGTCGAAAAAGCGAGACAATCTGTTTTAAACCACCCAAACCCGCAAAAACTTACAAATATGCCAGACGTTAATGCTGATGCTTTGGAACAAACTATTCAACAGGCTCTTCAAGCTGCAGTTCTCCCTTTAACACAAAGACTCGTCCATCTAACTGAAAAGGTCGATGATACACGCCAATTATTGACCCCTTTTGATGATAGGCTCAATGACATCACCGATAGATTGAACCATGTAAACTTGGATGATGCTTCACAAGAAATTCGACGAGCTAGCTTACGCTTTAACCCACATTTTGCTTCTAAACCACCTCCTATGTTTTCAGGTTCTCTTGGTGAAAATCTCACTGAATGGTTTGACCGGTTTGAAAAGTTTTTGAGACTCCAAGGTATCAGTGACAACGATGATACTTACAAAATCACATACCTAGAAACGTATCTCAAAGGAGAAGCTTTAGCATCATTTAAGCAGCTCACGCGTCAAAACAACCCACCCACCACTTATGCACAGATCAAAACTGCTTTGATTCAGCTGTATCCCACTGGGCGAGACAGTGATCTTTTGCAGCAGCAAATTCATGATAGAAAACATGGGTACAGAGAAACGGTTCTCGAGTTTGCTGAGGATCTCAGAAAAATTGCACATGCAGCTTATCCTGACCTAGGAGAAGATGTTAAACAAGCCATAATCAAACCAATATTTTTGCGTAATCTTCAACCAAACATTAAGGAAGGTATAAAATTCCGAGAATTTCAAACTTTTTCTGAAGCTGTAAAAACTGCCCAGTATGTTGAATCACAGTTAAAGCGTGATAATATTTATGCTCCACCCATAGCTTCTACAAATATTGTTTATTCTATAGAATCCGATAAACTCAGAGCACTTCAGAACGCCGTAGGAGAAATTCAGAAGAAGCTTGAACGAACGCCAGTTAACAATCGAATTCGCAGATATTGCAGTTTTTGCAAATCAAATATGCATTCTACGGATCAATGCCGCCAACGACAGAATCAACAAAACTATGCACCGCCACCGCAACGTTATGCTAATAATGCTCAGCCGCAATACAATAATGTGAATCCACAACCTCAATACCGCCCCAATTGTGAAATATGTGGGCGTTCGAACCACGGTACTTTACAATGCAGAAGCCCATGCCAAAATTGTGGCCGTACTGGTCACCGTACTGCCGCCTGTCGTTCGCAACGCCGCACAGGTAATGCACAAAATTTGAGGCAAATCACTAATTATTCTAGAAATCAGAATCGTACATCTCAGACTTCAAATCAAAATTATAATCGGGGAAATCGAAGCCAAGGTAATTTTCGAAACAACAATAATTTTGTGAGACAAAATCAAACCCAAAATCACACTTTTGATATTCTAGACCAAGATGATGAAAACTTTAATTTTGAAGATCCTGAATCAAATTATCACATCACTACAAACTTTAATTCTGATTATCAAACTCAAAGTCAATGCTACTGTTGTTTGGATTCTTTTTATCCAGAATTATTGTGTACGTGTTGCTACTGCCCAAGACATGGACGCTCCGGAGAACAACGCAATCCAATCATTCCGAGAAATCAGCCAATAAACGACACTGAAAGCATGGAAGTCGAAACCCCGAAAACTGAACCAAAATCAACTTCGGCTGACCAAGTCGTAGTGGAATATTTGACAAATAAGCTTGGTTCTATACAATTATCTATGGACGGGGCCACCGAAGAAACCAGAAAAATTGAAATATCCAAACAAATCGATTCTATTAAGGCTACTTTGGAAACTTTGATGTTGAAAGGTAACACCTTATTGTTGCCAAAATTCATGAATTTTGTTAATCTATTTCAAATCAAAAACTTTTTACAGAAAACAAAAATTAAACTTCCACTTCATCGAGAAATGGCTACAACGAAATTGAATCCGTCGTCTAATCGAGAAATCATCGTCACCCACAAACCCAAAATTCATGCTCAAAATCGTCAAATCAACAATGAAAGCCATGCTCGTACATCTCATATTGTTGAAACAATATTTTTGTTTTTGATTTATTTTGTAATTTCCTCCTTGCACACTGTATGTGCAAATAATTTTCAAATCTGTGGGTCCACAAAAAGTGGTCATTCATTATCAGTATCTAAAGACGTGATTTGCACACCACCGTTAAAATTAATTAAGCCTTATCTAATGAATGTGTCTTTGTTTATTCCACGAAGCGATCCTGTGTATACAAAAGCTTTCAAATGCACAATTAGAACTCGTACCATATGCACCAATGTGGGATTTTTTGGTTCAAAGGGCATTGTAGCTGATAAGGTTATTTTTACTCACGTAACACTAAAATTATGCAAAGAAACTATTCGAACTAAAACGTACCGTAATACAAAACTAATTAAAAAATCTGAGGGTCTATGGATGACCAACAATACTTTAGACGTTCAATACAAATGGTGTTGTAGCGATGCATGCAAATCAGTCGAAAATTTCATTATAGAAGAAGGTCAAGTAGCTTCATGGGACAGTAAATTGATAAGCAGTGACCTCGGAGACCTGGGTGGTTGCATAGCCACATCTGGTTATTGCATAAATGACGACAGCATGATTCTGTGGAATGCTAGTATGCTATCAAATTTGTGTCCATTCGTATTCAAAAACATTTATCAAGCTAAGCTGAGTGGTTCTTATATAATCATCGATGAGATACAAGGCGCTTTTGTTATTCAATCTGCATACCAAAATTGTCCAAATTTCCGGAATCTTATGAATACGCAACAAGGTGTGATTTTGCAGATCAAAGATCAAAAATTACTCAACAAAACTGAAACTTCTTTGCGAAGTCCAATTTCAAACTCAGATCCCGTGAATTCAAAATTAAACTACTTAGAATACAAGCTTATCCAAAATGACATTGAAAATTTTAAATACCTTTGGTTAGAGTTTTGTGGACATGCACAGAGATACCTTGATCTAATCTGGCAATTACTTCTTTTTGATCCCACTATGGGTATTCGAGCATTCTTGCAGAGAAACGATATAACTGCAGAGTTTACTGGAGATGCGTTAACTGTATGGCAATGCAAACGAGTAATCCCTGATAAGATATTCTATGACTATCAAGTAGGCAAACTATGCTATAAGTACCTACCTGTTAAACTGGGCGAAACTTTAATGTTTGTTACTCCAGGTGGCATTGACCTTTTAGACTATAGTCCTACAGTTGACTGTAATCATCACACAGTCGGTATATTTAAAAGGAACTTAACTTGGTCAACAAATTCTGGGCCAGTGCATGTAAGCAATATCCCACTGCAATTACTTTGGAAAGGTGAGCACAAACTTTTTCAATTTAATACCCCTACCGTATTCCATGATAAGCTCGCACAAGCACCAATAAACTACGCATTCTTTAGGCAGTATATTTATAAAACACGCAAATTAGAAACTGTGTTGAATAATGTGGTTAATTATACATCTGGTATATCACTTCAACCAAAGAGAATCTTTGAAATTCTTTCTGGAACTGGGGAAGGTTTAAGTCATGCTATAAAAGGTGTGGAAAATACTTTTGAAACAGTAATCAACAAAGAGAGTGAATTCGTGTCACATACTTTTACTAGCTTTATAAAAGCCCCGTTACAGCTAGTGATAAATATTATAATCATAATTGCTAGTTTGGCAGTCGCCGCATACTTAGGCTACCTTTTTCTTATCTTTTACAAAAGAAAACGAAGTAGCCAACAGACAGCTTCAATCGAAGAAGGTAAACAACTTAATCTTACCAATGCTTTATTGAGACTTACTAACTTAAAATCTGGAAACAGAAATAAAAATTTTAAGAAAAATCACCAAAAATGGACTATAAAATTCAACAAAAGCAAAGAAACTGTTGATTTAGAAAATCCAGAAGTTAATCTTTTATTTGAAACCCCAAAAAGAACACCACATGCAAATTTTAGAATCAATAATACAATCGATGCAACAACTTTAATTGACACTGGTGCTGTATATTCACTGCTTGATGCAAATGTGGCTCAAAAGATTCCTAATCTTCAGATTCAACCAACAAATGCCAAACCTATAGCTGCAAATAATAAACCTATTGAAATACTTGGAGCTGCGTTCATAAATGTGTCAACTCATGACGTAGATGAAACTATTCAAGTCCAAATTCAAAAGAATTGCACTGCTGATCTGCTACTTGGCACCAACTTTATGAATCGATTCCGCACAACTGAATTCAACTGGGAAAATTCATATATTCGGTTCAAAACTGAGAATGTACCATGTGAAGGAATGAATTTTAATTTGCCTGCTAATCGAGGCTCAGTAACACTAGATGAAACGGTGTGCCTCGAACCGAGGACAATAAACTTAATATCCGCACCAGTATCAGAATTGTATATCATGCATGCTAAAGATGTTATGTTTGAACCGAAACTTATGATACACCAAAACGTGTATCCTGCAGCCTCAGTAAGCAAAGTTGTGAATGGTAGAATTCCGATCCAAATTCTAAATACAAACAAATATTCAGTAAAACTATACAGCGGAATGTGTTTGGGAAAGGTCAAATGTCAACCATCAGATCATTCTATAAATATGGTAACAAAATCATTGGAAAACACCGAAACTTCTGTAAATCGTGAATGGATCAAAGCAAACGCCAATATTTCGAGTTCTCTTCCAGATCATGAAAAAGAACATTTGATAAACCTCTTACTACGTTTTCCAAATCTCTATGCTAAAACTGAAAAAGATACTGGAAGGACTAATCTTGTCCAGCATTATATTGACACAGGCCATTCAAAACCTATTCGAAAGTATCCTTTCCGAACTTCACCCAATGAGAAACAAATCATAAATAAAGAAGTTAAAGCTTTAGAAGCGAAAAATATTATTCAAAAAAGCACTTCTCCATATTCTACAAATTCACTCTTGGTTAAGAAAAAAGATGGTAGTCATCGATTATGCATGGATTTTAGAGCCCTTAATGACGTCACAAAAAAGGACGTTTATCCGCTTCCTAGAATCGACGATATTTTAGATACACTAAATGGGATGCGATACTTTACCACACTCGATCAAGCTAATGCTTATTGGAGCATTCCAGTAGCTGAATCAGACCGTGAAAAAACTGCATTTTTGACGCCAACAGGGTTGTACCACTTCAATTACTTGCCATTCGGCTTATGCAATGCACCTGCAACATTCCAGAGACTCATGGATATACTTTTATCGGGTCTACAATGGTCATCGTGTCTTGTATATCTCGATGATATATTAGTTTTTGGGGAAACCCATTCCAAATTGCTAAACAGACTCAAGGTTATTCTTAGTCGACTCGAAACTGGTGGAATGAAATTGAGACTCGATAAATGCAAATTCAGTTTTGAAGAAGTTGAGTATTTAGGCTACAAAATCTCAGCAAATGGCATAAGCCCTGACACTAAAAAGTTGGAAGCAGTCATTAAAATTCGAGAACCAAAAAATTTAAAAGAACTGAAGTCTTTTCTTGGGCTCATCTCCTACTACAGAAAATTTATCAAAGATTGTGCCCAAATTTGCCAACCTTTGTCCCATTTACTCAAAAAGGGAGTTAAATTTGAATGGGATAAAAATCAACAAAAAGCTTTTACTACTCTGAAACAAATGCTAATTAAACCACCTATTCTTAGTCATCCTGATTTCAATAAGCCATTTATCCTTCAAACTGATGCTTCTGGCGAAGGCATTGGGGCTGTCCCCAGCCAAATTAAAAGCGACGGGAAGGAGCACCCTGTCGCATTTGCCAGTCGAGCACTCAAGCCAGCAGAGAGAAACTATCCAATTACTGAACAGGAAACTTTGGCTGTGGTTGAATTTGTGAAATACTTCAGATCATACTTATTCCAGCAAGAGGTTATAGTTCAAACAGACCACACAGCAGTCAAAGCCATTCTTGAAAAGCCAAATCCAACTGCCCGCATTGCCAGATGGGGACTGGCGCTAGCAGACGTAAAACTGTCCATTCAACCACGAAAAGGTGTCCATAACCAAAATGCAGATGCACTTTCTAGATTCCCAAATCCGAATGGAAAATCTGTTTTTGACATTGAAATAGATCCAATAAGCCGACCTCAGGAAGCCGAATTCATAAATCAAGTCAATGAAAATGCACTAAATATCAAACATTTACAAAGGGAAGACGAGAATCTTATTCCATTAGTCAACTATCTCGAAGGAAATCCAAACAAACAATTACAAGGCTACATTTTATTGGATGGATTACTGTATAAAAACGAAGAGAACAACCAAAATAAAATCGTTATCCCTGAGAAGCTAAAGCTTTTAATCATGCAAGCACATCATAATGATCCGCTAGCAGGTCATTTTGGGGAAAGAAAAACAATTCAGTTAATTGCAAAACTGTATTTTTGGAAAACCTTGCAAAAAGACGTTAAAAAATATTGTAGATCATGCGAAACGTGTCAACGAAATAAACCGATGCGGAAGAAAATCAAAGCTAGTCTGAAACCCATTCCCGTAACTGGTCCTTTTGATCGTTTAGGCGTAGATTGTGTTGGTCCTTTAACAATTACAGAATCAGGAAATCGATTCATAGTCGTTTTCATCGATTATTTTACTAAATACATCGAAGCTTTTGCGACACCAAATATCACAGCACAAACAATCGCTGAACTTTTTGTTACTCAAATAGTTTGCAGACATGGAGCCCCAGGAATCTTACAGTCTGATCAAGGGTCGGATTTCACATCATTACTGATGACTGAAATCACGAAACTTTTCAATACAAAGAAAATCCATACTTCTGCATACCATCCCATGGCCAATGGCGAAGTCGAACGAGCGAATCAGACTCTTATAACTCGAATTAGAATGTACATTGATGATGATCATTCGGACTGGGATATACATTTACCATATGCGATATTCTCTACGAACATTCATGTAAATTCCACAACTGGATATTCTCCATTTGAATTGTTATATGGTAGAAATCCAAAACTTCCAATACATGCTGCATTAAACTTTGATCCCCCATTGCACTATATTGACATGCCCAGCTATCATTTTGAAGTCCAGAAACATTTTACAGAAGCATTAACGGTGATTCAGTCAAAAATTCAAGAAGCTCAAGAAAAATACAAACAAAATTATGACAAAAGTCGATTCAATGTTAACCACAAGGTCGGAGACATGGTATGGAAAGAATCCGAAACTGTAAAACGTGGCCAAACCAAGAAACTGAGACCAATCTTTGATGGACCTTACAAAATCATCAAAATCACATATCCGAACGTCATGATCGAAAACAAAAGCAAACACGTTGGTTATGAAACCATCCACGTTAATCGGACAAAACCGTTCAACAACCAATCGGATCAACCAAAAGCTAAACCAGCAACAATGGACCAAACGATGACTTACGGATTAGAACCAGAAGACGACTCGGACATGACGGACAACGATCACATTACTTCGATCAACAAACCTGCAGGGCAATTCAAAGCGTCAAACGGACATGTTCTTTGAAAAGATCGACGTCAAACGAGGACGTTTGATATATAGCGGCGGCATGTCAGAGGCAGTAAAACTTATATGCAAATTTTTATGTAAATTTTTATGTTATTTTTGTTTATGTTTATATTGAGACAACGTACATTCTTTTAAGTCCAGTGTGCAAACAATCATAAACTTCTGATAAGCAATATAGAAACTGAACTTAAATGATAAACATGAAACGTCAATCCTTGAGACTCGTTTGGCTGAGAATAAGCCAGTAACTAAATAAACCAAAGATAAACTTTCGTGAAACCTTTAGCTAGTTTCCACACTAGCGACGACTGCAAACCTTATTCTAGCTAGCCTCGGCCAGCGCAAATGCCAGTCCTAAACTGACATGACCTAGTAAACCGAGACACCAATAAACGTTAGGAAAACTTCACTGATAAGCTTGCACATAAATAGCAATACTCGAGACCTGTTGTGCTCTTCTTTCGTTTTAATTGTTTTCCTTAATAAATTGTGAATTAAGGATTTTTGTATCATTTACAATAAATATTTATGCGTTATCGAATACCCACTGTAAAAGGTAAATCGAGGTCTGACAAATGTTACAAAATAAATGTCGGCTGTCTGACTCCGGCCTATGTTATAAGCTGTGCGAAAGTGCTCTATAGTTGAAGGCATCCCGTTTCACACCACGTGATGTTGGCTAAACGAAAATAGAGCAAAGGATAGTAGATTGCAGTGCCCTTCCATTAAAGCTAACAGTATCCGAATAACTCTTGCCGTTTTTCTGTAAATAGATTTGAAACAATCGCTCAATTTCTGAAATTTAATGAAAGTTTTCGAACTTTCCGATTTTTCATTTGAAGCGATTCGTTTAGAAACCATCAAACCTAGATCAATGAAAATTTGCCAGGACTTCAAGTCCCATTTTTTCTCATAATATATTGGGTTACAAGGCATCCAGTGTTCCCAGAACTTCATTGATGGGACATTTATCCAGATTCAAAAATGCATTTGAATGACAGTGCAATGTATGCAAATGTCTTTTCGCAGCTACTGTAAGAATATATGGAGTAAAGAATAAAAAGATAAAATTCTGCAGAATCGTAGGTGAAGGTCCTCGGGAGTGCCTCTAAGCAGGAGTTCTCTTTATTTTTGCTTCTAATTTTTGACTGTTCAAGCTTTCTTGCAGAGTCTAAAATGTTTGCTTGTGAAACAATTAATACATCAAACTATAGCCTGTTAGTTATTTGATAATTCTACAGTATACGTAATGAATATATCACAAGGGGTAGACAAGGGCCACCTGGCACATAGAATGATTTCTATGAAATTTTCATAAGTATGCCTTCTTCAGAGCAGTGCAGCTCCCAAAACGGTACGAAAATTTTGATGAAAATTTAACCAATGCAGTAAAAATGGATGAGCTACAATATAAGAAAATAAAATTCTGCGGCTTCCGATTGGAAGGTGCTCGGGAGTGACCATGAACAAAATTTTTTCAATCTTGACGGCTCATTTTTGACATTTTAAACTTTATGAAAAAGTGTAATATGCAATTATTTGCTGTAGATATTACATCAGAAGAGAGCTTATTCTCTCCTCTGTAAAATGAATATTCATTCATCAAATAAGATCAATCCGATCTTGGAATATCGCTTAGCCAGCAAGACCACTGAAAAATGCGGAAAAATCATCAATTTTCAAACTTTGGCATACTGTAGCGGTGCGAATTTTGGTTTACAAACAAAACAAATGGTACCATGGAACTCAGCGCACGAAACTACCCAAAATGTCTGATTTTGAGGTATGATTAATTTTCAACTTATCATAGGGTAAGTAGAACCTCTCAGAAATCGTGTCTTAAAATGTTCGATGTAGCGATCCCATACGGGTAAGTTCAATATGGAAGATACCGGTAAGTTCATTACTTATTCAATTAAAAAATTTTTGTCCGTGAGCGGCAAACAAAACAACTGAAACTTTCCTTGGATAATCTGATTAAAGTGGTCTAAATTTCTCGAGCAGCACTCCGGTATCGGCGTACTTTTGTTCAAACCGACAGTGGATAAGCAATAAGCATGTTTTTTCAATGATTTTGGTCTTTCCCACTACCGTGGAGAAATTTAGCGCTTTTCTACAGAATAAAATTTTTGCATATCAAATTGAACCTATTTTTTGCTTACGTAGCGTGTGTCATTTTGAATTAAATGGACTAAAGTAAAGCTTATTCTGTAATGACTGAAGAAAAATTTCTCGTCCATACGATAAACACAACAGTTGAAAATTTCCTGCGATAACCCGTCAAACGTATAGTCTAGTCCAAATCAAAAGTGGATAGACATCGAAGTCATTTGTCATTTAGAAATTTAGAGTTTTTCTACAGTAAGTTTTCCACTCCATATAAAAATTGTATATCGAATTGAATTAATGTTTCGGTCGTCACTGAGTGTATAATTCCAGAATAAATGGGCTATAGTTATTTTCGAACCGAAAATGCAAAATCCAGTACCACGTTATTGCTACATAGCAGATCATGAATTTCAACTGTAAAAATCGTTAAATGCCTGTGATTCGAAAAAATAGGTAAGCTGATTCCGGGAATCAAAATTGCGAATTGCAGTATAATTTATTTCTACTGTGATATTTAAAAAGTTGAAATTATCTAACTTTGGGTACATTCGTTTTAGTAATGAGGTTTAATGCGATCATTTCAATTTTTCTTTTTTGAATTTTTTAGACGTCGACTTTTTCTGACCCGTAGTCGTCCCTCCGCCGTCGCCCGACTTTTTACGCGCCTGGTGGTCATTCTCTTCTTTATCGTCGCCCGACGATTTTTTCTTCGGCTCCGCTTCGCCGTCATGCGCTGACTTTTTTTTCGACTTTTCGTCGTCTTTAGCGCCCGGTATCGCCGAAAATACGCGATCACTTTTGGCATATTTAATTTTCGACCGATCCAAATACTGGTAGGTGCGACCTTGGTAAGCGAATATGGCGACAGCCAACGTCATTATCGTTGCATAAAAGAAAAATTGCAATGACTCGCGACCCAACACGTCCGTTATTACTGTAAACGCTACCAATGCATTACCAGCCGCAACCTGCAAAACATCCATTAATTTATATCTCACATGGCATGGAAGGCAAGTTTAGGAGACGCCGAATTTCATGCTCAGCGAAATGATCGATATCCTAATGATGTATTAGAATATATTCATAAATTTTATTTACCATAATCGACTGGATATAATAACACAATGGACATTTATACTTCACGGCACGGTCACGACACGGTGGCCGTAACCGGTCTATTCCCAAGTGACCAATTCTCAATTGAGCGATTCCCATGTGCGAATTCCCAAATGACAAATTCTCAATTGAGCGATTCCAAACGAGCAATTGAGAATGCAATAACATTTTCTTCACATTTTACTTCGTTACCTTATATTTTTCTCTGTATATGTTTCTTTTTTATTTCGTTCTATGTGTTGCAATTATGTTTTTGCATTTTCATCTTTTGTCTGCTTTTTTCATTTTCTTTTTTGCTCATGAAACAATACATTACAAGTTGTCATTTTCAATAAGAATTGTTTCCCATATAATTGTCATACAATTTGGCACCCTCTATTTCCTATTTAATTTTTTATTCTTTATGATTTCTTCTTCATTCTTTGCTTTTTTGCTTTTACTTCTTTATCTTTATCTTTTTCTAATCTCCCGATTCCTTCTTTTTTGTTGTTTTTCACATTGTTTTTTCTTTCTTCCTTGCTGCTTTCTCTATATTGCTTTTTCTTTCTTGTCGCTTTTTTCATGTTTTTTTTTTCTTTTCCTAATGCTATTCCACCTATTCTCACATATTCTTAATGTGTCCATTTTTGTTGACGTTTCCTTCCTCCTGATGTTTTCTTCGTTTCGGCATTCTTTTGTTCATATTTTTTATGAAGATTTTCACACTTACAACGATGAAAGACTCAAACATGCCGAAAAGTTCAAGAAAAGACTGCGGTTATCTAAAATGACAACTTGTTATTGAGCAAAAAAAGAAAAACTTGGACGACAAGAAGGAATAACATGAAAGAAAGCACAGATAAAAGATAAAAACATAAAAACAAATATACACGAAAGCATGAGCAACACACACAGGAAACGAAAGAAAAGAGAAATACGTACAAAGAACAATATAAGGTAAAGAAGGAAAATGTGAAGAAAGTGTTATTACATTCTCGATCGCTCGTTTGGAATTGCCCAATTGAGAATTCGCTCATTTGAGAATTCGCTCAATTGGGAATCGCTCACACGGGAATCGCTCAATTGGGAATTCGCTCAATTGGGAATCGTTCACATGGGAATCGCTCAGTTGAGTATTCGCTCACTTGGGAATTCGCTCAATTGGGAATTCGCTCACTTGGGAATCGCTCACGTGGGAATCGCTCAAATGAGAATACCCCGCCGTGACCAATCAGACTGCGCCACGAAAAACTGACCTTTAATATGATTGGTTGCACGTCACGTGCACTAAAATTCGATTGGTCACGGCTGCCGCGACCCTGGCCGTGCCGTGAAGTATAAATGCAGCTTTAGTGGCTAAAATTAATATAAATCATTACCGATCAGATTTGCTGCCTGCAAATTCATCGGAATACAACTGACAGTAGAATAAAATAAAAAACTGTGAAGTAATCTGGGGTAAAAATGAAAAATTACCATGACACAAAGCTTTGCAATTCTTGAGATGATCGGTATATCTGGATTTGCAAACCACACATCGACCAATGGCGTTAGGATCACTTAGGATTTCGTGATCATGTAACCACGTGGCGTGCAAAGCACCATGCGTGCGGCAGGGAAGCCTTGTCAAGAAATTTATACTCTCATGAGATATTTCACTTAATTTTTATACATTACAGGTAATTTTTTGGATAATCTAGTATACAGTCTGTTTTTCTCAAACGAATCATGGCGACACAGAAAGTGAATGTAGATAAAAAGTCAGCCCCGTATGCCAATATCTTTTTCATTTTTATAAAAACCTCAGAAAAATCCGCACCGTATTTATTTTATAGTCCATCCATTTTCAAATGAACCCCGAAAAATAAAATAATCTGTAAAAATTTGTGCACAGGCAATAACCTTACATTCTATGCCGAAATCTTTTTTTCTGATTTGTTCGCTTAATTGCTACAGTCAACTCGAGAAAAAAGGTGCCTTGTACTGCAGGTTATCTATTATTTGCATAAACACATGTTTTGTTTTTCCAGCTGGTTGACGACAGTTTCTAGACGATTAAAACATCAGCACATTAGTACATTGCTCAAGTCTAAAGTGACCTCATTCTAAAGTCAATAGAATCTGATTAGCTCTTCATCAGTTCATTACAAACATACAATCAGCATGAAATGCTTGAGAAATCATTCACAAATGTTAAAATGAAGCGCATTATATCTTCATATACAATCCTAAAACATATATTCCTGGAAATTCCGATTCCCGATCTCGGCCATTTTTTCGGGATCGGGAGGAAGAAACATTTATTTTTCTTCTAGCAATTATAGATTGTAATCTATAAGTCCTTATTAGTCAACAGACCCATGGTCAGACAAAAAGAGCATAGTTGCAGAAACAGAAGAGCAATAGTAGTTCCAAAACGATTCAAAGAAAAAAGACAGGTAAAAATTCCCTGTTCAGAGAATAAGCTTTATCTAGACACCCCATACATCGGGAAATGTTATGTAAATAACAGGCGAAAACATAAGTAATAAGTAGTTGTCAATGCTAAAAAAGTCTAATCGTGAGTAAAAAACGACATCCAGAAAACTGAGGAACCACAACAAAAACCGTTCAGAATCAGTTCATACCGAAAGTAGCCACGTTGAATGCACCGTCGATTTCATACTAGGCGCCGCTTGGGAATAGGCAAATTCCGATCCCCCCAAAACGAGCATCACTTCCGAAAGCGACATGAAAAAGTATTGCGGGATCATCCAGAGCATATTGATCGGGTTCGGTTTGACTAGTTCGATAAATTTCCGGCGTTTACGATCGCGGTCGAATGCCAGAATATATTGACTGCCCATTTTCATTGTCTTATTGCTGGCCAACGGGGTTTCGTAACAAACGTCGTCTAGAACGCATTCTTGTAACGAAATGTCGTAGATGAGTCTGGTAAAAAATGACGGCGATATGGAAAAATTATCCATTTCTTTTGATAAAGGATACATGGTCACCGATCCGGCTTGTTGCAATATGATGGAGGCGTTGTTGCGTTCCTAGTGTTAATAAAATATGATTTCACTACTTCTATTATCGTGCAAAAATTCATTTTTTCTGGAAGTGAAATTTCGTGTCATATGATTTTAAAAAATTTCCTTGTTTACTCCTATTTTTTGATTTTTATAGCTGCAGTGAGATATAATTCTGATAACAACTTTTCAAGTTTTAATTTAGATATAAATGTGATGTGACGTTTGCTGATAAATTCCTAATTTTCCTTTCAGCTGAGTTTGTACAAGTAGAATAAGAAATTCTTTTCTATGATAGAAAATTCAGAAATCTTCTCCTCATAGCGTCTCGGTTTTACCTGTAAAAATCTTGGATGGGCGATGGCGTGAAATCGACAGTTGCCTTTACGATGCAAGTTGAACGTTCGATTAGTATAAATGTGTGATATGTCGTCCCAAAAAACGGCGAAATGTCCGATTTTCGACCAATCGTCTTGGCTTTCCTCGCTTATCCAAAGGATGGGTATTTGGATAAAAATATTATGGATTCTTTGGACGCAAGTATCGTCAAATGTTAAGTAAACTGGTGGCTTATAATCGCGAATCAAATGATCGCCAGGCTAAAAAATATCAAATGGAATCAATGGTTATTGAAGTGGATAATCCGAATAGAACTTGGTCAACTTTTCGAATGCCAAAAGTATGATTGGATCAAAAGTTATCTACGATAGCAGACAAAAGGGTAAATATTTCGACTAAAATCCAATTTCGATGATGGGACAAAAGTTCAATTTTATGGATTTTTAGTTGGTTAGCAACTTATTTTCATGATGGGAAGACATGTAATGGCTCCAAAATCTTGGGGAATAATCGGGTTATATGGGGAGGTGGTCAATAATAAGGTTAAAATTTTTTAAATTGAAGATAAAACCATTTTTGTCATGGTTGACATTGACAGTAGATCTCAGGGGAAAGAGGGTAGGTCAGAAAAGAATACAAGCCCAAGGGGTGTTTATAAATGCCAGAACAAAATATGTCACTGTTGAATGCTCATTCGATAACCTCATAAAATGAGTGTTACACTGATCATCGCATCCATCATATTCACGTCGTACGATCAAATCGGCATACGATATCAGTAAGGAAAATCTCACGCCGTAGAAAATAACTTGCTACAGTCATTATATTTTGTGGTGAAGCTCGGGAATGCAAATGAACATGATCAATTAATATCGATGACTCGTACCTAAAAGTATCGATTGTACACATGAAGTGTTTCATTTCAGAATTTAGATATTGATACCTTCCTTCATTGATCTGATAACCATCTGCATGACTAATTTTTGACGGGCCAGTTATCATTCATTATATTTAAAAACTAATCACGATTTTTGTACCTCAATTCTGACTACTGTCGTCACATTCGAGCTGCTATTACGATCGCTGGACGAATCAATAACTGTGACGGCGCACGGACCGTAATTTATAACAAGGCCACGAACGTGATACCGTGGGGGCAAAGGTTCCATATGATTGTCCAGAGCTATTTGCAATACGCCGGCGCACACGAAACTAAGTGCGGCCATTAGGCCACCGTAGCCCATCCTCCGCAATGGCGTTACCTGATAAAAGCAATGCACAGTTAATTTACGAGAGATAATGGGCAAAAACAATTTATTTCTAGTAATTTTATTTCAAGTGGTTTTCCAGATGGTACTATATTCCATATTGAGAACACCAACACGTCAGCATATTGCCAAGAAATTAGAGGTCATAATTATACTCAGGAGTATGGTTCAGACACTGGCACCACCACCACCGGTGTCATGATATTTGGAATTTGCCAATGTCAGTTTGTGGCATAAGTGATTTTTTTACCCCAACATACAAAAATCGAAAAATATCTGAATTAAAAATACCCGGCACATGCTCCATCGGAAACGATAGGTACAACGGTCGAAATTTCGGCAAACGCAGCCTTACCGAAGATAGAGAAATCAATTACAGGGTTCAATAGCCTGGTTTCTTCACTCTCAAAATTTTTTGCTGAACCGTGTGTTACTAGGACTGAAAATCTGTGATCAAACTCAACTAATCTTTAACTTTTTTCGAGTAAAAAAACTCGGTCGTGAAAGCCTCGTGTAAATGATGTCGATGGCAGCAATAATTTTTGTCTGTCCTTGATCAAGCATTGTATAAAAGTAGATTGGCTGAAAATGATGATCATTAAGGAATCGGCATCACAAATTGTCCTAAGGTTAAATCCTAAGACTAAAGCGTTTAAGCAGGAAAATGATTCGTAACTCAACAGCTACCGTACTACAGCTTTAAACATGTAATTGGGGGACATTGGGTCCCCAACTCAGTTAGACTCAATATTCAAATCTTGATGCTCGCCTTCCAACCTCCGGCTAACTTTCCTAATCTCCAATCCGAAAAAGTAGGCAAAAAAGAGCCTTGGAAAATTTTCGAAATTTTCGCCAAAAACTGTTTTTTCCACATTTTGTGGTCATTTTAAACTCCTGAAAATTTCGAAATATTGGGGTACCTTACCCACGAATTTTGGATTCACCCCCAAACCCGTCCTTTGGTCTTTTCCAGCATCAATGAAAATTTATATATCAAACTCAAATGCCCACAAGACGAAAAATTACTTACGAGAAAATTATGGCTCCAAGCAAATGGATAAAAGACCAGGATCATGAACGGCAAGATGGCGCAAACGAACATGGGTCCGAGGAGTGATATTTGTTCTGGTAACAAAGTTATGGCACCGATCGTGCCGTCCATTTTATTGGCTTGCAAAAACCACGTCGATCCTTCTTGATCATACAACGCCCAAAATGGTATGCCAATTAAAAATAAGTTCATCATCGACCACAAAGTTCTAATATCGGTCACTAACTGCGGGCCGTAGAGTTCTTCGGCGGGGTCGAGCCACGACGTCGGTTTCGAGACTATTTTCATTGTGCTGAAAATAAAAATAATAATTGATTTTAACCAATAGGTATAGGTTTTGAAAACTGAATATTTCTAGCTAACGTGAATACTGTAGTTATTTTTCAATAAGCAATTTAAAAAAACAGATAAAAAGTTTCGCCCCATAAATTTTGCGCCGAGCGAAAATATCAGAATCAAAATCACTGGAGGTGAGAATGAAAAATATTCCTTAGAAATTATTGCTCTAAAAATTCTACACTATTAGATATGTTTAAAATCAATCGAATTCTGCTGATCAGTAAAATTTTCAAATGAAATTGACATCACGAAACCATGGTTTATAGCAAATGAATGGCCACTAACGCGTGTCAGAATGCCGCATAATTTTATTGTTTAAGCATGAATGGCTGCAACCATAACAGGCTTTTTAAAACATCGGTCTCCTTTACACATTAATCATCCAGAATAATCTTTGCAACAGAAATCTAAAATGTCCCTAGTATCCACAAGTTTATCTAAGTCTATGAAAATTTGGACACAAAATTTCACCTCATTTTCCCATCGTCCTCTTGAACACGCTTAGCCCTGCATCTACCGCAACATAAGAAGGATTTGTAAATCGAATACAGTAAACACTTGATAACGCGGCATAGAACGTTCTCGTCGTACTTGACGAACGTATAATACCGTATTCCGCATAGAAATATGAAGAAACCGGCGACGACGATCAGAGCCGGAAAACCGAACGCCAACGGGTAACAAGTGTCTCCCTCTTCGCTGCATTTGACCTTTTTCAAGAGAGGACCGATGTATTCGGCCAAAACTGCGCCCAACATGACAGTCAAATAGAAAAAAGCTACAAATTTTCGTCGTTCCTGGAAAATGTAGAATGAGACCTTAAAAAATGTTTGACCAGCAGCGGATCAAAATCTTTGAAAATGTCGGTGTCTTTCAAAAGAAGGTCCAAATTTTTGGATACTTCCCCGAATTTTAGAACAAAACTTTCTTATTTTGAACTTGTAAACTTGAAATGAGACAAGGAAACCTCCAGTCATAAACCATTTTTAAGTGCGCCAGCTCATCAGGTATTCCGAAAAGAACCAGTCATCAAAAAATAGATTGACACTTGCCTGAAACATAGTCGATGGAAACTGATCACCCATGAAACAAGAGGCGCAGGATCTTATTCCACCGGTTCCTATACCGATCAATACGAGGGCGACCATATTCAAAGTGATCGTCGTCCCGAGCGAGTAATATTGAATGGCACCGATGCACATCAGCACGTGGCCAAAACAATGTATAATTGACACGAAAATTATGACCCAGAAACGGCCTAAAACAAAAGCAGCATTCCATTTTTTCCGAATGAGCCTCGGAAAGAAAATAATGTTCATGCCTGTAACGAACAACCTGCATACATGCGGCAGATTTTTTCTCTCAGATCGACTGTTACTTGCCTTTTTCGGCGGAACGGAACGGAACGGAATGCAATCGACACAACGTTACTACAGAACGAAAGGAAACTTTTCGTTCCGTCCGGTTAGAGGTTACCGTCGGTCATTTTCTAGAAAATTGCAGTTATCCTTTCCGATCGAAAGTGGATTTTCAAGCTGAACGTTTCAAGCTGTTGGCGATCCGTTCCGTTCCGTCGAAAAAGGCAAGTATAAATGAACCTTTAGGACTAAACAAGAATAAGGGAAAGGTTGTTAACGGATTTCTTTGCATTTTTTCGGGTCTCATTTAGAAATGAACGGAATAGTGCAAAAATGAACTTTTTAGGTTCCGAATTTGCATATTACACAAAATTTTAAAATCAGATAAATCAACCAAAAAATGTTGGATCGGATGTTTCAACGCGTAAGACGTTCTGTCATTGTTCGAGAATGGTCTTCCTTGCAGTTATATTATTTCGGGAATTCAAACAACAGACTGTTTCAACGAAGAGTCAAAACAATTTTAGAATAGAAATGTAAAGCATATTGATTTTCGTATAACTTATTGATTCAAATCGCGATGTTGTAATCAAAAGTTTACTATATTCCATTTTTTCATACAATTTTCGCGAATACAATTTAAAGAAGAAAAAAAAACAAATTTATATGCAACAGCATTTGCTGCGTTCCGAGTCATATTTTAAAATAAATAGACTATTGATGCGGCTACACTGAATACTTGAACTTTATTTCATGGTAATTCCGTTTGTTAACAGGGCAGCGGCGCCCAATTTCTCGATGGACAAAATGCATACAATGAAGCCATCCATGAATTTATCCACCCAACGCAATAAATGAATAAATCATGTTCACTATAAGTTCATATTGCCTGTTAAAACATGAATTCTTTGTATTTATGAAACTGTAAATACTAGGCGTGATTGATTCCAGATTCCTCGCAAGTCTGTATAAATTCCCGGACAGATTTCGCGGAAAATTCTAAACCCAGCAGTATTACAGTATTATTAAATTTTACGACAAAAAAATTTTGAAGAATGTTTGACTATGTTTGACTGTTGGAGTACCTTAGTATGATCTACGTGAAAGCAGTTACAATCTAATAACAAGCACAGGCTTTTTAAATATCGCAGGAGTAAATTTTTATGACAACATAAAATTTGTAAGTTGAAGGGCGTGATCTTTCATGCTAACTAACAATGGTCGACACTTTAAAAATCTTTCCGTACCAAAGCTTAAACTAGAGTCGGTTTTTCTGGAAATGCTTGTTAATTTAAGAGTGGAGGACATGTTCTATTTCATATTTTTACCATTTCCTGCTAGACCATATGTTGCGTAGAACTGAAAATTTCTAACTCTAATCGATTAGCACTATTTTTGCAAAAATTCCTAGAGTAAAAACTTTGTGTGAACCACATTAGAATTTTTTAGAACAGACTAGAGAATAAAAACGCTAGAGAATTTCCTAGAGAGGAAAAATCATAAAGCGAAAAATTCTGACTCTTCAAAACCTTAACCATTTGATCTTTGTAAATTCTGAAACTAAAACGAATTATGTTTCGACTCCGCAGACCTTCCGGCTGGATTTCATGCCACTATGAATTTATGCTGATTTTCAGACATACTTTGAATGTGAATGGTCGAAAAAACGATCATAATTTTTACCTAAACATCCATCGGCGATCAACGAACCACAAATCGGCGTCAAATAGCAAAAAACAACGAACACGTGGTAGAAAAATTCGGCTTCTTTCTCTTCGACGTTATGAACGGTCATCAGGAAGGCGACCAGCAAAGCCCTACACGTATGATAGCTGAACCGTTCGGCGAAATCGGAGCCCAAACAAAAGAAAGCGCCTTTCGGGTAGCCGGCGATAGTGTTCGACGATGGTGGTTTTTCGGGCTTTTGTTCGGCGGGCGGCGTTGTGGGTTCCGGTTCAACGGCTTCCAGACTAAGGTCATCGCTTTCGAAGACGTTGAATCGAACCATGGTGAGTTAGAGACGTTCGAAAAAAGTCCAGTTTAGTTTCAAGGCTGATGTAACGTTTTTCTGTAATCCCTTTGGTGTAAACTAAAATAAGCGTTTCTAAAGGTTGTGTCCCGTTACCTCGACTAATGATATGAAAAAATAAAAAATTCCCATTACCTCGACCATCCCGTTACCTCGACTGTGGCGTTACCTCGAATAATGTTATATAGAAAAACGTTAAAAATCTAATTAATGCAATATGTGGCGTCACAAAAAATTTCATTGTGAAATTTACGAAATATATCATTTTCCCACGGGTTTCCCTCAAATAATTTTACCATCAACATTCGGTAAGCAATCACGTCTGGTTGTTCATACGTCCTGTGAACTGGCCGGAAGGTTTTACTTGAATTTTTGCCCAAATGGAAGATTATGGTTAAGCAACGTTTATCTATACAAAATACAGAAGAACTGATTTTAAAATGCGAAAGTACGGCTCAGCCAAATCATAGGTGGCGCGATAGGGTCAACCTATAATATACTTGGCCCCCAAATTTCATGTCCCCCCCTCTAGAGCCAAAATGTTTAGAGCTAGAACCTTCAGGTTTTTTGCATAATTTCGGGCATAGAGGCAAACTATGGGGTGCCTTTTGTCATTTCGCCTCTATCTCCAAGTGGTGCTCGGTCGGGCCCCAAAAACATGCGAAAAATGCACTTTTTGAGGTCCCCCAGTTCCACCATGCTCAGCAATGGGTGTGCCATATTCAACCTCCATACTTCGGCCTAAGCATCTTGGGGGTCTCAAACACGATTTTTTATTTTTTTGAAATATGGCCTCAATTCAATTATATGGTTGCCCAAAGTCCCGAGAACCGCGAAATTTGGCAATTTTGTTACATAAACTTAACGGCTTCAAAAAAATAATTTTTTGCAGCATAATGCCAGAATTTTTTGCAGTTTCAATTGAATCGGTAGCCTTATTGGGATTTTTGGGCTGCTAGGGTTTTCGATCATGGGGAATTCAATGGACGTGGTCACTTTACACAAAATTTTATTTTATGTAAACAAGCGTATTTCCGTGATTATTTGGTGGTAGGAGTTTTCGACAGTGAATGCAATCACTTTACTCAAAAAATTATCCCAAGTATAAACAAATGTATTTCTGCGATTTTTGTGAGGAGGGGTTTTTGGCTATGGAGAATTCGATAGATGCAGTCACGTAACACAAAAAAATTATCTTGAGTGTTAACAAGCCTATTTCGGCGATTTTTTGAGAAAAGGGTTTTCAACCACAGGGAATTCAATGGACGCAGTCACTTTACACGAAAAATTATCCTGCGTGTAAAACAAAGGTATTCGGTGTTCTTTTTTTCAGAAGGGGTTTTCGACCATTGGAAATTCAATGGATGCGATCACTTTACACAAAAAAATTATCCTGAGTGTAAACAAGCGTATTATCGCGATTTTACAGGTGGGAGGGATTTTAACCGCTAGGAATTCAATAGACGCGGTCACTTTACACAAAAAATCATCATTGATGTAAATGAGGATATTCCTGTGAATTTTTGGAGGAAGGGGTTTTCGACCATTAGGAATTCGATTGACGCAGTCACTTTATACGAAAAATTATTCTGTGTGTAAACATGCATATTTTTTTAATTTTTTGATGGAAAGGGTTTTTGACCATGGGAATTCAATGAATGTGGTCACTTTACACAACAAAAAAAATTACTGTGGGTGTAAATAAGCATATTTGTGTGATTTTTTGGTGGATGGGATTTTCGACCATTGAGAATTCAATGGACACGGTCACTTCACGCAAAAATTATCTGGGGTGTAAAGAGCGAATTTTCGTCATTTTTTGTTGGAAGAGGTTTTTAACCAAAGCGAATTCAATGGATGCGGTCAATTTAGACACAAAAAATCATCATTAATGTAAATAAAGGTACTCCCATGACTTTTTGGAGGAAAGGGTTTTTGACCATTGGGAATTCGATGGACGCGGTCAAAAATTATCTTGGATGTAAACAAGCGTATTTTTGTGATAATTTGGGGCAAGGAGTTTTGGACCACGGGGAATTCAATGAATGCGGTCACTTGACGTAAAAAAATTATCCCGGATGTAAACAAGCGTATTTCCGTGATTTTATGTGGAAGGGGCTTTCGACGACGGGGAATTTAGTGAATGCGATCACTTTACACACAAAATTATATTGAGTGTATACAAATGTATTTCCGTCACTTTTGGGGGACGAAGTTTCTGACCATGGGAAATTCAATGGACACAGTCACTTCACACAAAAAAAATCTGTGTGCAAATCAAGGTATTTCTACGGTTTTTTTGGATTGACGGGTTCTTGATCATGGGAAATTCAATGGAAACGGTCACTTTACACTATGTTTACAACGTGTTTTAGGTTCTATGTAGTTTACACATCTTTTACTTTTACCGAAAGTGAGAATTCGTAGCTTTAAGATTGTTTTATATTTTTTCTTTGATGTGAAGATGACCAAATTTAAAACTTTAATATGCTTCTACGAAAGTTTTCATGCATGGCTGAGGCCCACCAAAAAGAGGTGGACTAGTTTATTAGAAAATGCCCCGATGGGGCAGAAAAAAGAAGAATATACTTGCTTGAATAGTTGCCAAGCTAGAAAAAGAAGTGGACTAGATTTTTGAGAACTTGGGTTAAGGTTGGAAAAAAATCACCTTCGTTATATTGGATTTTCATTCTTCCTCAAAAAAAATTTTCCATGTCTCTGGAAAAGTATATTCTGCAGCTGAGTGTATCAACACACTTTCCAATCAAACATGAGCATCTCCAAAATTTTGAGGAGGGTACAGGGGTGGACATTGGTTTTTTGGCGTTCTTTGAGACAAAAAATTAAAAAAAGGTGACCAAAAAATTTGTTCTCATAACAAATTTTCCAGTTTCAAAACCCTTGAGGGAGTTTGTACAACCCATGTCTTCCCTCACACATGTGTGCCATTAACTGCGTTGAACTTTTTTGCTATTTTTAGTGTCAATAACAGGAATCAACTCTGGGAAAGTGACACATGAAATCACATTCATCTTTTTTAGAAAAGGCTACAGCACAAAGTCTTCTTATAACTAAATCGATTGTGCAAGATATGTTTAATTCACTCATTTTATATAACATATCATATAGAATTCACTCCGTTGCTTTACTCTGCTCTACTATTTGCAGATGAGTGCCCAATGACTGTAACCAAGTCCCAGTTGCACTAAAGGGGTCTAAGATCGGGCTCAAGATTATCTCAAACAAAAAGTGGACTCGGTTTGATCTCAAGTTCGGTATAATTTGAATGCCATCAGGACTATAACGAGCTCGATGTCGAGATTATCCCCAGCTCGAGCTGTCCGGTTGCACTAACATTTTGCATAATTTTCTCATGTCTAAAGCAAATAAATATAAAATTTGTGCAATTCCCAAACTCGAACTTAAACCTCAGTATTAGTTAATCTTGAAGTGAGTATTGTTTGTGCACTGGAAGAAAATAATTTCGACATTGCGATCAGCTCAAACTCAGGATCATCAATTTAATCCCGATGTTGAGATTATCTTCATGTTGGGTTAGTGCAACCAATCTCAGGTTTCTCTATATCGTTCTAAAAATGACTATAATATGCCTCCTGCACCATTTTTCAGCTAGTGTGAGAGGCAGAAGTTTTGAATCGGTCGGGAGTTAGAATGGTATTGGTTTACCATTTCCTTACGTTTGAAGTCATGTGCATATAATTTTCATATAGAAAAATGTTACTGTACTTGATGCCAGGGAAGCAAGAATGTACTTTTTCACGGACATGGAAAAATTTTTTTTGAGAAAGAATGAAAATCTAATATAACGAAAGTGAATTTTTTCCAACTTCAACCCAAGATCTCAAAAATCTAGTCCACTTCTTTTTCTAGCTCGGCAACTATCCAAGCAAGTATATTCTTTTTTCTGCCCCATCGGGGCATTTTCTAATAATCTAGTCATTTCTACTTCTTCTAGAAGAATAAATCTGTTAAATTGGCTGATGGATCAACTACTATCAGTTTAGAAATTGTGATAAACTCGGAGACGAAAAAGAAAGAACAAAGGTCAAAAATAATCAAATAATTGACCAGAAAGATGATGAAAGTTTCCGAAAATGGAACAAACCAATTAGAGCTTGCCGAGATTCATAATATACGTAGCACAGTCGAGATAACGACATGAAGCAAAAAAGATTTTATTTCTCATAAAAATTTATAACGGGAGTTTTACACATTAGTCGAGGTAACGGGACGATCGAGGTAACAACGTTTCAAAAAACCCAATCAAAAGTGTGAGCTCGGTGCTTCTTGTGACATTTTCGGCTTACAGTAATTCACGGAATTCTGTCGAGCACATGTCACACTTGCAGCGCTTTAGTTGACATAAGAATGCAGCATCTTTGAATCAAACGAAAATTTTTCCCAACTTGTGAGATGATTTACAATTAAATTCTATTTATCATTGATTGAAAAATTCAGTTTGATACTTGGGCCATTCTAAAGACTACAATATCAATTCAAATCGTTTTTTTTAATGAAAAAATCCTGTAGTAATAGTTCTGTATAAAGGACTTTGAGGACGTACCCGCTGTTTTTGAACAAGCATTTTATAAAATACAGATTACAGCAGATATTCTCAAAATCTAAAATCATTTTTCATTTTCGAAATTCATTTTAGCGTAGTGAATTTGTAATAAACTACCTCAGTAAGGAGCGTAAGATAACAACATAAATCACATGAAATCACAAAAGGGCTAGAGTAATCGAAAATTTGTTGATCACTGATGCCATCACAGGAAATTTCAATTACTGTATCATTTAAAAAAACCACTGCCAATTCCGAATCCATTTATTTTACTACATCCTTTTGATGTCTTTGCCTTCATTCAGATTGTAGTCATCCACTTGTATGAGCTAGCTAATGAAAAATAATTTTTGGAAAATACTATAGCTGAACCTAACACAATTATAGTGCATTTTTCCATATGTTTATTGGGGAAGAAACAAGATGCTGATGCAAACACTGAAAATTCTGTGTGCACGGCAGCCTTTTTTCCCAGATTCACCGAACAGTCAGGACTACAACTCGAGAAAAGAAAATTTTGTAAGGCTCCACTACTCCATTGCCCAAGTTCATTTTTTGGCCTCTGGGAATTTCTAACATTTTGTAATTTTAGCGCCTAAAAATAAATGGGTCTTACATTAAATCTATTATGCTGTAATCAGAATGCGGACGAAATCACTGGTATGAGAATCGTGCTACAAAAAATCGGTTTACATACTCCAAGTTTAACTTTCTGTGGTAACTTTTTGTGAAGTCCCGAACATTTGCATATTTCCCCATGGACCAGCTGTGCGGCTATTACAAACTGATTAAATCAGAAAATTTTGACGAATATATGAAGAAAATTGGTAGGTTGGATTTGTCGAACAATATATAGCGAAATTTGAAGATTTTTCTTTTATAGGTATCAGTTGGTCGCTGAGAACATTGGGCAATACTTTGAAACCGAGCATCGAAATTTCCAGTCACGGCGACGGTATATACGCTCTGACAACTCGCAGTACGTTCAAAAATAGCGACATCAACTTTAGATTGGGCGAACAATTGGACGAAACGACAATAGATGGTCGAGTTTTCAGGGTATGCAAGATTGTTTCATTGAACAGAAATCTTCAGGGTAGATTCGTAAAAGGTTTAGGATTTGTTGCACTATTGCTTACCGCAGACGATGTACTCCCTTGTTTTTATCATTCAGACTACTTTCACTTTCGAAGACAACAAACTAATTCAGCGACAGGTTCCTATCAATTCGGGCGACAAATTGTCAGTTATTACTCGTGAAAGATCTGGAGAAAATATGATCGCTGTAGGTATCCTCTAAGTCGAATACCAGAACTTGAAGTGTAGAAATAAGTAGCCTGCTCAGCGATCTATTGCGTGATTGCCATAGCTCTTGGAGTTCTCTTTGCTCTTCTATTTTTGTCGAATATCATTATAATGTGAGTCTATTCAATCTTACGTTCGTGCAGGTTTCAGGAGTTTCACACCGCTGCTCCTGAAACTTAATGAACATGCATAGGAACAGCTTTATCAGACATGAAAAGATTATACGACACACAATGATTTTTCGAGGTCAGTTTTTGTTTCATCCTTTTTCAGACATTTGTATGTGAAGATGTGGAAGCCGTCCGAACTTACGTCGTTGCCGAAAAGTGATTCAATATTCCCTCGCACATTTTATTTTATTCCTGTAAATTGGCCCATTTTACTAACGCATTTTTGGCAGCAATCGTGTGCTCTCATTCTGTTGAATTGTGGACGTTTTTTCCACGGAATTGTAACTTCGACAGGCATAAAGCGTTTGTTAATTTTGTCAAGTTTGTTGGATAGGGTGTCATGTGAAAGATCCCACCGGATAATTTTTTTCACTCTATCGGAGATTTGAGGCGAATAAAATCCAACGGACACCTCAGATAATTTTTTCGACGGTTTCTTTGTTTACAAACGTTTACACACGAGGCTATTTCACATCACATAACGCCAATAAATGCAACAATGACATCTCCAGGACAGATCGGCGCCAGTCATTTCGGCACCGGCAATTTCAGCGCCAGCCATTTTGGCGCCTGACATTATATGATTTCATATGCAAAAACAAATAATAAAAATCAGCATTATTTCCCCAGTCACTTTCTGAGGTTAGTTGTGTAAAAGAGTATAAAGAAAGAATTAGGAAAACAGAGGCAGGAAAAGAGTTGCAAAAATAAAAAATGGTTGCAGAAAAGGAAAAAGAAGTTTTTTACTGAAAATGTCGAAAGTGATGCTAAAACATATGCATAAAGTGCAACAAATAAAAAATCGCTAATTAGAGTCTTTTTTTGTTGAAATGCTTCCAGATAATGAGAGTGCAAAGCAGTACTATCAGATTTTTAAGATTTTCAGCTAAACCGTATGTCACATCGCACCGAAAACCTGTGAGCATACTAAACTAACCTTTAGCTTTTTGAATAGAAAATTTAATAGTAGTCGAAAGTTTGTGTAAACGATTTCAACGACAGTGTTGATTATTATCAATTTTCACTTTGCAAGCATTATGAAGACATATTATAGGCAGATTAGTTTTATTTCGAAACAGATTATAATCATGGATTCATTTCAAACCTTCTGCTGTCATTTTCCGACAGCAAAAAATACTAAGAAAAATATAAGATGAGATGAAAAAAGAAAGTAAAGAAAATGGAAGAAAAAAATTGAACAAAAAAAAAACTTTGGCGCCGAAATGGATTTTTTTTTAGTAAAAAATTCTATCGCAAAATTTGATTAAAAACGATGTGGACGACAATTCTAATTTTTGTCATATTTCAATTCATAAATGTTGCATGAAAAACAAATGATACCTTGCGGTAGAAGAAACGAAGCTTAATGCAAAATCTCATCGTTTGAAAGACTCACTTCTTTCATCGGCATGGAAGGAATCGTGTAACGCCTAACGTCAAAACATCAAAAAATATATGTCCATTTACAGAATAAAATTTTCCGTCATTGTAAATTTTTGGGTGCCTTCTTGCTCATCAACTGTAATTTTTCTAAATTATGTTTACGTCACGTTTACACAATGCCCTGATTACTTGAATTTTACACATTGGCCAATCACAGCCTCGTTTTCGCGCCATTCTCTCTCTTTTCCACTCTCATAGAAAAACTTCATCTATGCAGGGCGATCCGACAACCAACGCGATGCCTAGGACGGCTTGCGATACTGTAGAAAATTTGAAAACGCTCCACATCGACGTCGTCAAAAATCCTGCCGACGACGAAGTTCGTCATCACCCGTCGGCGGAAACAAAAATAATGGCTTCAAAAAATTGTGAACGTTATTCTTGCGATTATGTTGTCAATTGTAAGATATTACCATCGGAGTAAGTATTGTTTTGGCTATTTATTTATTTATTTCAAGTACGATTCTTAGTTAACAACGTGAGCCAAAAAAAGGCGACCGGTACTGACTTTCATAGCTTTCAAATAGGTGAAGCTTTTTTAAGGCGGTTTCCTGCCGTCGATAAAAAAAACCATCTGGCATAAAAACTGCAAAGTTTCAGCCAGATTGCTCGAATATTGATTGACTAAAATCAAAAATACTAAACCTCGATTTTTTTGCAGATAAATATTCAAAAAATTGACAAAATTGACAAAATCAACATGTTTTACAACAAAAAAGTACAATAGGTCCAATCATAAGAATCATAGAACAGCTTTAAACTACAAGAGAGTCGTTTTCGCGTGTCAAACTTTCTGTTTTTCAAATAATTTCACTCGTTTTTCGATCTGGTCAATGACAGAATTGATTTTGCTTTAATTTTGCGTTTTTCTAATTTCAAAACAAAAGCTCGTGATTTTCGCAAAATTTTGCCCATATTGAAAGTGAAACATGAAGTTGATGACTTTAAATTACGTGTAACTTACAAATCTGGGTAATTTTTAAAGTCATATTGTGTGTAAACAGTTTTACAAAACTGTTTTCACAATAGGACAACTTCTACTTTGATTTCACGACTTTTACTTTTTGAAAAATGACCACTTTTACTAAATTTCTGTTTGTACAGTAACCATAAGCGCTAGGAGCATAAAATTTGGCCCTTGCAACAAAGACAATCAGGGCATTCTAATGCAGCAATCCGCATTATAAAAGCTTCATCCACTCGAAAGTTATGAAAGTTAGCACAGGTTGCCTTTTTTTGGCTCACCCTGTATTCATCGAGTCGGTCACTACTGTAATTTTTCATCTTCAACTCAAGCTGAAAACTTTTTTGACTTGGGACCGGTTTCACCAAAAAGACTTGGCCTCCAGCTGAACTGCGGCTTAAGCTATAGCGTAAATCCGTATGTTATACCATTGCCGTTGTGCAGCTCAGCTGCAGTTTAACTCATACACACAAAACGTATAGAGAAAGTTAAGCTGCGGCTGAGCCGTTGCTTAAATCACACTGCCGTTAGAGTGCAGCTCAGCTGCAGCTTAAGTCATACACACAAAGCATATCAAAATAGTTGAGATGCAGTTCAGCTGGAGCTCAAGCCTCTTTGATGAAACTGCCTCCTGCATTTTATACTCCATTCATTTTGAAATGACCGATGCAGTGGTCGGAGTTTCGACAAACACAACCCATGTAATGATCTGGAAATCAATTTCGATAATCTTGAAATGATTGAAAAGCATGATGATTAGGGAGTCTTTATCACGAATGGAAAAATCGTGGAATAGAGCCAACGAGCTTTCCATAACTTTTAATAAAACTTTGACTGCGACTTCGCTGCATCGATCATGCCAAAATGAATGGAGTATAGGAATCTTTATCATGCATAGTATGATTTCGCCTGAAATCAAATCATCTCGATTTACTGTAGCAGGAATTCCGTTTAAACCTTTCGTGCAAACTTCTCTATACTGTGTTTACTTAGGTGATCCATTCAGCAAGCAACTATAAGATCAAGAACCGATCCTTAGTAATTATGGTATTCAGGCTTCTGAAAATGGCGAACGATTGATACATTATTCGTTCTATATGCTCTTTTGCTCGCATTTTAGTCGCACTCAGTGGGCCTCGAGCGCGATCCAGCAGCACAGTTCGCATTGCATCGATCAATCTCACAAGTCCGATTGCTTTTCGTCGACTAAGCCGACAGCAGCTGAAAATAAAGTCCCGTCGATTCAAGTCGCCAATTCTAATTCCAAGCCATGTCTTTCTAGGTAACCAGAATATTGCGTTTTATCGGCATGTCGAAGAATCATAAATTTCAAAAATTTTTCAGTTGATATGTTCTGTAGTATAGTTTCTCGTAATTTTTTCCCCTGCATTCTCGCCAATTTCACAGTCTTTGAAAGAATGCCGTGAATTCATCATTTTAAGGCCTAATTCCGCCTCTTCTGCCGGCTTTCTTATGGCTGAGGAATCTTTGAGCCAAAGTTCCAAACACAAAAGTACGACGAAAACGTCCTACACTTCGGCTACTATGCGAAATACCACTATTGCTAAAATGGAAAGAAACGGGACGAAAATGATGAACAAAGGTTCAAAAGCTGCGAATGAAAAAAATCCAGAAAAAGTCGATTCGTCGAATAAAAGTGACAGATTTTTTATTAAAAACCGCAAAAAGATTTTGCTCCTGAGCCCATATACATGCATATGGAATTTCGGAAGAATATTGAATCTATAGGCTGTTGATCTGGGCAAACTTCTGCTGTATAGGTCAGTTTTCTGTTAAATTAAAGAATTAAAGGTTTTATGGGAAAACAGTAAGCAACTTTACTTTAAAGAAAACTGGTTGATGAAGGACTACAGGCCTGGAAAGTGCGCTTCGTAGAAAATGTTGCTGTATGTCTTTTTTCTGTTCAATGCTTTGACTCTATGCATGTTACGCCCTAGCTATGAATCTCCTTGGTCCCTCTGTCTCGAAATGAGCTGCGAAAGAGTTTGGAAAAACTAAGACAAAATCTATATATATGATAATTTTCAAAAGTCTAAAATTTTTACCCTCAATGCGCTCCTTGCAAAATGTGAAAGCTTTGAATCAGATGCGATTAGTTGATCCTCAATCTCCCTTCTAGATATCTCCCTTCACACTCAACATTATTGATATGCGGAGCTTTCTGGTTCCAGTAACTTTTGACTAATTCGAAAATTTAATTATCAGCTTTGTAGTAGAATATCCTTAAACGTTCATGTTTCTGTTTCGAAACAGTAAAGAGTCTCTGCGTTATTCGAATTTTCACCTGTGTGCATGAGAGCCTTGTACACTCTTCTGTACATTGTTATGTGTATATTTTTCAGTCCCTGAGCAGCTCCTCTGAAATTTTACTAATTTGAAGATGAAAAGCAAAAATTTCTCAATGTTTTCAAAACTTTTGAACGGGAATGATTTATATGAATTACCGCTTAATTGCCAAAATCAGAATTGAGTCCTATAAAATTTTCATTTGCGATTATGTTCTCTGTTGTCTCATAGTGTTTAGAGCAGGGAGGAGGACCTATACCACTTACATTATTTGTTGTTAAATTAATTACCAGTATGAGTAAAAATGAAAGATCGTTTTAAAACCAATTGTCCAGAATAACTCGACTAGCTCATTTTCTGTGTAGAATACCGTAAAAACTGCAAGCTCGAAATGGGTCATTTAGTTGATAGTGTATATTAATACCTGTGAGTGCGATAGGCTTTAATATCATCGATTTTTAACGATTTTTAAGTAAATGGATTGTCCCTAGTCACAGTTTTTAGCCATTTAAAAGCTATAGGAATTGAGATTTTAATTCAATTAAGGTTCAAAATCGATAATTTTGCCATAGATTATTGCTGACGCTAACCTCTATGAATATGAGTTTGTTGGAATGGAAAGAATACGATTCTTGAATTTATTACCTATCTTTCGTGAGTTATATTGTAAATGCGATTTCTTTGAGGTAACAGCCCATGCGTATGCCCGTCTTTCCACAAAGCTGGAATAAACACCGCCAGCGAAGGAAAATCTAAGGAAACGTCTTCGCAAAGCTCCGATCCGGCGGTCAACGAAAAACCCGTAAGTTTAAAGAGTTCAAATACTGCAAAAAACAGTTGTGGAGTCCAACAACCGACGGTTAGGCCTGAAAATGCGCCCAATATAAATTCTATCCCATCGGACGTCCTTTCGTTGGTCAGCTCGTCTTCCGCCTCATCCGGCGATGCGATTATCTTGTCGTCCGAAAGTGGCAGCAGCAAATCGACGACTTATTATCAGTTGGTAGACGACGACCCGTTGCCGCCGTCCACCGCGTCTTCTTCGACCATTTGCTTGTCGAGTTTGAGTTCGTCGACGACGACCGGCACGTCGTCGTTGTTCGGTCGAAGCGCCACCAACTACGAAGAATTTTTCGCCAAACTGGGCCTTCCGGGTTACGAAAGTTTGCAGGCAAAAAAAGATGTCAAAATGGAATCGGGCGATACGGTTAATCATTCGGCATTTGCAGAAGAAGGTGATTTTCAGTTTTAGATTCTTGTGAGCCAACTCTGCTTTTTAGTGCGTTTTCTATTTTACATGAATGGCGTCAGTTGTCAAAGACTAAACTGTAAAGTGCACTACAGTTAAAGCGATAGTTTTTAGTCACATGCGATTCTCAAGTATTGTAGTTTTTAACATTGTGAAAAAACATAGAAATCAGTTGAAGACAGATTTACTCAAGCATCGAGGAAACAGATGACACGGAAAGAGAGGTTTACTGTTTCAATCATGTTTGTAGTGAATATTTAATGATTCGAGAAATCGGCCGAGAATAACTGCAGGACATTATAGTCTCGGTTTTTTATTTTTGTCATCAAAAGTACTCTGATGAACTCTTGTAAAGAATTTCGTTTGTATCAGAAATTTAACAACTGTTTGACGATGCCGTGGGAAACCGCCAATTTTTGTGATTTGAAGGGAAAGTTTGAGAGATTGATACGCAATTTTCATTTGGTGGAAAACTGTAGACAAATGCAAATTTCTTCATCAGAATGGGGGCATTGAACATCATCTTCATCGTCGATTTGGACAGAACTGCGTCGATAATTGAGTGCTACTCGAACCATTAAACTAGGTTACTGGAGGAAATTTTCAGTTGTTCTTCTTGACGCTCTTTACGAAATTTTTCATTGATTACAGTAATAGGCCTACAAGTTTTTCTGTATTGAACTTACTCACATGGGTTCGCTGCATTGAGCTTTTCCAAATGAATGGAGTTTACTGTTATCTTTGGATATTGTCGTTCATTTGAGTTTTCGGCATGTTTTCAATTAAAGATGTAAATGGTCAGAAATTGTGATGAAAATCGTTGAAAAAGTCAATGCTTTCTCAATAGGTTTCATAGCCAATGGCTTCCATTGCCATCTGGTTGCTTCAAAATGACATAAAATTCATTTCGCGTATAAGCTCATTGAAATTATTTGATAGCTTTAAACGTTGCTATCGTTTTTTCTCCATCAGCCCAAGCAGAACATGAAATCAATTTTTCGCACGTGATTGGTGGTGGCATCATCGAAACAGATTTCGATAAACATTCTCTATCAACAATTTTCTCCACGGAAGAAAAATCGGCGGTGGCCGCCTGCGGCAAGGACAATAATTTGAGCAATAGTACAATGACGTTACATTCGGCTAAAGATTCGGCGCCCGTACGCGACGATTCAGTTGGAAAATTGATCGAAGCCGTCGTCAAGGAAGCGGACAATTGCGACGATGTAGAACAAAAATCGCCGATAATCGACGACAAAAATTATCAAATGAAGACCGTCTTCAATGTCAACGACGAAAAAAGGACTATTAGTTATAAACCACGAGGGCAACGAAAAGGTAATTCTTGGAGGACGACGAGGCCGACAAAAAATTCTCGCGGATATCCTAATGTAGTGACGGCGAAAAGAGACGAAAGTGTAAAACAGACGCTTCAAATTCCGATTAAAAATGGACGACCTCCGTTGCATCAAGGTATTCATAAATTTTTTTAAATTTGTGGATTTTGATTTTTTACATCTTGCTCACATTTTCTTTATCCGGTAAGGTTCACGAAAAAATTCCGCGGTCGTGTACGCAATAGAAAAAAAAATCTATTGAATTGTGCTGGAATTTGTATCAAATTCACGTTTTACTGATTCAAAATTTTCTATCTCTTACTTTTTCCTGACGTACTTTGAGACGGTTGAAAATGGAGCCCATTTTATGGACATCTTGAAAATATCCATGGTGAAAATAATCACTTTTGTTCAAAGTAGAAGGTGTTAATTTCTATCAGTAGAAATGTCCCAAAAATGTCTTTTTAGTCGACAGTAACCTAATCAACCATAAGTGCTCATTTTTCGTTTTAACTTCTGCGAACCGTGAAATTTCACTTCTTTGTTTCTTAAGAAATTCATTAATTTCAAGCAACATTCATTCGAGCTGATATCCTAATTTCAAGCAACGTTCATTCGAGCTGATATCCTAATTCTCAATCATAAAACGATGGTGATACGGTACTTATTGTGAAATATGGTACTTATGCGGTATACAACAATCAGTAACTTCGCTAACAGTATACAGAGAATCGTCCCACTTATGTGCGTGCGATCAAGGCGAAATGAGTTTTTCATTATTTACAGCTACATTTTTAAAAGGTTAAAAATTCTCAATTTCGGCCCCAATGAATTCGAAAACATCTATATTTGTTTATTTTTTGTGTATTTTTTTTATTTTATTTTTATTATTTTGTGTTTATTTTTTGATAAATTTGGCAAATAACGAGTTGTGGTGATTTCAAGATTAGTAGACTAGGCCGAATGACGAAAGGTAGTCTAGGGACAAATGGCAGGCTATAGTGTATAAAGAAACGGCGGGGAAAATCGTGCACTACATTGTGTGGCAAATCACAAGGAAAATCGAGGGGCAAATCGTGGGCTATTAGGCGGGTTAAACGCGGGCTAAATCTTTTGAGGCAAATCTCGGGCTAAAGTAAGATTAAGAGGGCCAAAATGCGGGGCAAAATTAGGGCTAAATCTAGGGCCAAATGCTGGACAAACTGCGGCTAAAGGGCAGGCTGAACAAAGGATAGTTCGCCGCCGTATGACAAGAGATGGTCTAGGTAAAATTGTGGCATTTTTCGGTGGAAATAACCCTGCATTGTGGTAAGCCAAGATACATAGAAAATATTGTTTCAAGAACAAGTTGATGGATTTATTGAAATACATAGATCTTCCAGACGAGGTGGTGCATCAATACTGGTAAGAAGATCAATCTGATAGACCTTTAACTAGAAACAGAAAAAATCCGTTCCAACTTCAGGGCGATATCTCGTTCAAATTAGGATATGGATTAGGGAAACGATGATTGATATGGTTTTCCATCGACTAGCCTACTGTACGAACAGACACGAGCTAATCTGCTGTATTTTCCTGTTTCATTGTTACACAATACATCCAAGCGCTGCACTTAACTACAGTGAACCCTTGTTTAGTGGCGACGATTTTGCATATCTAAAAATCATGCAGTACATACGACGATAATTATCGACATCTTATTGTAGAAATGCTTTGCAGTCAATGAATATGTATTCTTTAAAGTAATCACAGGTTGGGAAATGTATTCCATCAAGAAAAGGAGCTCATCAAATTCGCTACTCACCACACGAGCAGGTGGGGTGGAGGTTGGGGGTTTCGACCCCCAACAGATTCTTGCTGACCCCCAGCAGATTTGACTTTTCCAACAGTGATTGAGAAAATGACGAAGGAAAATGAGCAAGGGAGAAGAGAAAGTTGTTATGAAAATGAAAATGATGCTGTAGTTTGACAATTTTTCTAAACAAATCATACTTGATTCCAAAAAACTAACATAAAAACTTTAAAAAGTGTTGTCTAAGCAAATAATTTCACATATCTGACTAATATAGGTTGAAGAATATGCTTCTTGGATGTTAGAAGACTTTCTGAGACCTTTCTTTTCGTTATCAAGAACGCGAAAAAATTTTGTATTCCACCCTTTGTCCTGGCTGACCCCCAGTAGAATCTCTATGCTGTGCATGTATGCCACTCACCGCACCAACACTGTTCACAGCATGTGCATTTTGCCGACAGTGTGAACAACACTAACGCCCAATTCAGAGGTGAAAAAAACCTAGGATTTCTGTCGGCGCCGATTCCTAGGATTTAATGGGCGACAATCGGTGATTTCACTTCTGAACAGGGCTACATGCGAACACAAACTTTGCTGGGCTAGCTGACTTTGTCCTGCCCCACTTTTCCGTCACACGGTGATGAGGCAATTTTCGGGCTAATGCTGGGCTAAATGAGAGATAAATCGAGGGGCAAATGGAGGCTTAAGCTTGGGGTAAATCAAAGGGCGATTAGTGGGCTAAATCAGGGCTAAATGGTGGGCCAAATCTCGAGACAAATCGAAGGCTGAATTGCCGGCTTAATAGCAAGATAGTTGATTTAGCCCTCCTAGCCTTTCTTTCGTCATTCGGGCCTAAATAATGTTTTAAGTACGAATTCTTTCAGTTGAAAGTTATCGTACCATCAAAAATGTAGATTGTGAATTCAAAGGATTATTTGGAAAACACTCGCAACTTTGTTTTATCACAGTTTTGAACTGTGGTGATTCCGAGTTTTGATATTTTCAGTCAAAACATTCGTGAATTTGTTTAAAGGTCGAGGTCAACGGGTTCTGGGCATCGTACCGTTGGCTCAACCAAAATTCAAATCGCTAGCACGTCGTCCTTCGTTGATATTTGGCGGTCCTGCCGCGGCAAGACAGACCAAAAAATGTTCCAGCGTCAGCAGCAATGTAAATGCCGCCGTCGCCGGCGGCGATTCAGGTCAAACAATACTAAAATCGTCGGCCCGCAGCGTTGTCGTCGTTTCGAACACTTCTTTCCGGTCGCGCCATCAAAAATTCGCGTCGCGTGAAATTTTACGGGCGGCAGTTTCCGAACCGCATTTGATAGCCGGTTGCGACGATGAAAGTCGAAATTTAGATTCGAAGATGAGCGGCGTGACAAAAAATAGAATGATCGTCGTCAAAATGAATACAGCGGCCAAATTGAGAGCCAAGGCCATAAAGAAAAAATATAGTTTGGTTTAACGATATCGCATATTTTTGTACATCAATCAATCTTACTAACAATGATTTACAAGTTATCATTTTTCATTCGCTTTCATTTACTAATTGTTAATTTTTCTTTGACAGTAAACACATTTATTTGATACAATCATGTTTAAAACGTGGCAGTTGGAGCATTGTGGCTGTGCTAAAATAATATGAATAGTATTTGTGTTGAAGGAAACAGCGGACTACAAACGATATTTCTTACTCTAAAGGTCGACCTTCTGTTCCATTGATCTATGATAAGTTGTATAATATACGATAATAATATCTGAAAATAACACGTTTTGGGCAGTTTAACGTGCTAGTGTCTTGGCAGCATTCGTTCAGCATAAAAATGAAAACTCGCATAGCTACAGTATTCCGAAGTTTGGATATCCTCAGAAAAGACGTGACTCGGAGCCAAACGTTCATTACATGCAGAAGACCATATGCTCTACTAGTTTATTAGAAAATGCCCCGATAGGGCAGAAAAAAGAAGAATATACTTGCTTGGATAGTTGCCAAACTAGAAAAAGGATCGAACTAGATTTTTGAGAACTTGGGTTGGGGTTGGAAAAAATTCACTTTCGTTATATTGGATTTTCATTCTTTCTCAAAAAAAATTGTCTGTGAAAAAGTATATTCTGCAGCATCGTGCATTTTGTCCTTCCCCTGGCATTAACTACAGCAAAGTTTTTCTATATTAAAATTATATGCACATGATTTCAAATGTAAGAAATGGTAAACCAATAGCTTTCTAACTCCCGACCAATTCAAAACTCTTGCCTCACACTAGCTGAAAAATAGTGAGGCAGGCATATTATAGTCATTTTCAGAATTATAAAGAAACTTGAGGTTGGTTGCACCAACCCAACATGAGGATAATCTCAACATCGGGATTAAATTGATGATCCTGAGTTTCAGCTGATCGCAATGTCCAAATTATTTTCTTCCAGTGCACAAACAATACTCACTTCAGGATTTACTAATACTGAGGTTTAAGTTCGAGTTTGGGAATTGCACAAATTTTATATTCATTTGCTTTAGACATGAGAAAATTATTCGAAATGTTAGTCGCTTTTTTGTTCGAGGTTATGTTGAGCTCGAGCTCAGACCCCTTTAGTGAAACTGGGCCTTGGTTACAGTCATTGGGCACCGATCTGCAAATGAGCTAACAAGGTAAAGCATACAAAAATGCTCCTGGTTCAGCCGTGCCTATTTGGGGTGTGCGCCAAATACCGTATCCGGTTCTTCCCGACCCTACTCGCACTCCCACTGCAACAGTACGACTTTTTTGAAAGCAGGACCAGAGCGACAGAATTGGGAGAAATTGCTTCTCGTCTGCAATCCCACAAAAAGCGCTCTTTTTGCTAATTTCTGTTTAAATCGAAAAACTGTGAATGATACTATTTTGTTGAATAGTTAAATAGAAGAGAATAAATTTGTTTATAGCTAGTAATCAGTAGGACTTATAAAGTGAGTCCTATGCGATATGTTATGTAAAATAAGTGAATTAAACATATCTTGTACAATCGATTTAGTTTTAAGAAGACTTTATGATATAGCTTTTTTTCTAAAAAAGCCGACTGGAATTTCACGTGCCAATTTTCCGCAGTTGATTCCTGTTTTATTGACACTAATTTAGCAAAAAAGTTCAACGCAGTTAGAAGCACACATGTGTGAGGGAGGACATGGGTTGTACAAACTAACCCAAAGGTTTTGAAACTGGAAAATTTGTTATGAAAAAAAATTGTTGGTCAACCTTTTTTGAATTTTTTGTCTCAAAAAACGCCAAAAAATAAAGGTCCAGCCCTGTACTCTCCTCGAAATTCCGGAGATCTACATGTTTAGTTGGAAAGTGTGTTGATGTACTCAGCTGCAGAATATACTTTTTCACAGACACGGAAAATTTTTTTTGAGAAAGAATGAAAATCCAATATAACGAAAGTGAATTTTTTCCAACTCCAACCCAAGTTCTCAAAAATCTAGTTCGATCTTTTTTCTAGCTTGGCAACTATCCAAGCAGTATATTCTTTTTTCTGCCCCATCAGGGCATTTTCTACTTCTTTTTAGTGGGCTTCAACCATACGAGAAAACCTTCATAGAACTGCATCGAAGTTTTAAATTTGGTCATCTTCACATCAAAGAAACAATAAAAAATCTTAAAGCTACGAATTCTCACTTTCAGTGAAAGTAAAAGATGTTTAAACCGCATAGAACTTAAAACACGTTGTAAACAGAGTGTAAAGTGAAGATTTCCATTGAATTCCCCATAAACAAGAAGCCCTCAATCCGAAAAACCCGGAGAAGTACCTTTGTTTTAAATACACACAGAACATTTTTTTGTGTGTAGTGATTGAATTTCACATGGTCAGAAACCCCTCCCCTCAAAAATCGCAGAAGTACATTTGAAATACACTCAATATAATTTTGTGTGTAAAGTGATCGTATTCATCGAATTCCCAATAGTCGAAAACCTATATGGCCCGAAAACCCCAATAAGGCTACCGGTTCAGTTGAAACTGCAAAAAATTAGTAGTGCATTATATTGCAAAAAATTATTTCTTTGAAACCGTAAGTATTATATAACAAAATTGGGGAATTTGGCGTTTTCCGGGACTTTGGACCATCATATAATTGAATTGGGGCCATATTTAAAAAAATAAAAATTCGCATTTGAGATTGCGCCCCCAAGATGCTCAGGACGAAGTGTGAAGCTTGGACATGCCACCCCCATTGCTGAGCATGGTGGAACTGGGGGGCCTTAAAAAGTGCGTTTTTTCATGTTTTTGGGGCCCCACCGAGCACCACTTGGAGATAGAGGCGAAATGACAAAAGGCACCCCATAGTTTGCCTCTATGCCCGATATTATGCAAAAAACCCGAAGGTTCTAGCTCTTACCGTTTTGGCTCTAGAGGGGGACATGAAATTTGGGGGCCAAGTATATTATAGGTTGACCCTATCGCGCCACCTATGATATTCAGGTACGAATAAAAGTATTCAACTGCTTACTTTACAATTTTTATGCCATTTCAAAGTGTCAAAAAGTAAGTCGAAATAAACTGAAAAAGTCATTTAAAGTTCTGAATGTAGATACAAAAATTGCTGATGAAGCCCATTAAATATGCCATCAACGCGACGCAGGCAGAATTGAAAACTATTAGACGAATAAAAAGAAAACATGTGAATTGAAGCAGTGGTAAAAATTCATCGATCATGGTTGTGCAACAGGGTACGGTAGAACGGACGCAACAAAAGCTCCTCTCTTCAGGAATTTGATTGGAAAAAATCGAAGCTGCGAGTGAAATGTTATAAAAGAAACTGTCGGCTGTCTGACTCCGACCTATGTTATAAGCTGCGAGGAAGTGCTCTAATCTTCGGGGCACCCTGTTTCACATCACGTGTGACGTTAACAGAGCAAATGATGGTATATTGCAGTGCCTTTCTAACGTAGCAAAGTGCATCTGAATATCACTTGCCATTCACTTGTAAAGGGCTTTCAATGAATCGCTCGATTCCTGAAATTTATTTAGAATTTTCGATTTTTCATTTGAAGCACTTCGTTCGGCAAAGCATTAAAGCTAGATCAATGAAAATTTATCAGAACTTCGAGCCAATTTTTTCTGATAAAGCGTTAGGTAAAAATGCATCCTGTACTCGCAGAGCTTTATTGGTTGAATTTTTATCCAAATTCAAAAACAGAGTCGAATGACAGTGCACTGTGTTCAAATCTCTACAGCTAACGGTGTGCCTTGATGATGTTACTTTTACAGCTACTGTAGGAAAGGTATGAACTAAAGAATAAAAAGATAATATTGCTCGGAATCATAGTGTAAGGTGCTCGGGAGTGCACATAAACAGGATTTTTCTTTTTTTTGCCTCGCATTTTTGACTGTTTAAACTTTTTTGCAGATTGTAAAATGTTCGTTTGTGAAACATTAGTACATCAAACTATAGCCTGCTAGTTATTTGATATTTCTATAGTGCAGATAAACGTCACAACGGGTAGACAAGGGCCACCTGGAAAATTCAATGACTTCTGAGCAATTTCCACGGGTATGAGCTGTGCATCTCCCCAAAGAGTACAAAAATCTAGATGAACATTTTACCGATAAAGTAAGAATGCATCAGCTATAAAACAAGAAAATAAAATTCTACAGCATCCGATGGGAAGGTGCTCGGGAGTGCCCATAAACAAAATTTTTATTATTTTGACGGCTCATTTTTGACATTTTATACTCTCTTGAGAGATGTAATGTGCAAAGATTTACAAAAAAATAGCTTATTCTCTCTTGTGTAAAACGAATATTTATTTATCGAATGAGATGAATCCGATCCTGAAACATCGCTTGGCTAGCAAGCCCACTGAAAAATGCCAAAAATACAACAATCTTCAAAATTTGGCATAGTGAGCGGTATAAATTTTTTGTCGAATGATACCGTGAAACTCAACGCACGAAACCACCCACAATATCTTATTTTGAGATATGATTAATTTTCAACTTATCATATAGCAACTTCTCAGAAATCGTGTTTTGTAAACGTTCTACAGCGCCGAATTCAGTCATTCAATGAAGTATGCAAATTCAAGCAAAACTTTCAGAATAAAAACCGAACTTGAAAAAACAAAACTTGTGAAGACCGGGGAAAATGATACCAAAGTCTAAGGGCCTTGACCACGATAGGAGTGACTTCGAATTGACCGCGATCAATCCCATTACACAGCTAAAATAAGGAAGCTCCGCTGGAATCAAGAGTATAAAATAAGACGTTTTAGCCTGATATTTTCCCTGTAAATAAACTTCTACATAGGTCAGCAATGTTGATTAAATTAGTCAACCGACAAAAATACGATATGATCCGTAATTTTAGTTCTTTCATCTGTTCGATGCTCGTTCTTCATCCATGTTTACAGCTTTTTTCGTCGATTTTCCACCAACACTCGCTTTTCTAGAGCGGTAGCTGCTTTTGTAACTGCCCATTTTGGACAGGTCACCAACTTTGGACTTGTTTTTCGATGACGCCGTCGGCGTCAACTTGGTATGGGCGTTCGGCGATCTCATCGTATCGCTAGCTTCGCCCGACGGAAGGGCGATGGTCGATGTAGTCTTTGCTGCCAGCCTATTTCTAACATAATGGGCGAGAAATACGGTAACGGCGATTATTAAAACGATGGCGAGTGGAATGTAAATGAAGAGTCGACTACTAAACAGACATGGGGCGTTGGCGGGCGATTCGACATTTTGAATGTAGTCTTGTGATGATTTAAGTCTACTGCAAAAGAGTGAAAGTTGTAAAACAGACAAGAAATTGACGAAAATCAGTTGTGTCGTCAGCCTTTACTGTATAATTTTTACGCAAACAATTGTCAAAGGTTAATTGCGTGGGTTCACAAATTCTCATTTGGCTTGGCAGAAAATCGTAAAAATATGAAACAGCACTGCTTTTCAATTCCGTTATTTAGAAGCCTTTAAAGAAAAACAGACTACACATAGGTAAACTTATCAATCATTCCATAGTTTTCCATTACTTTGCTCGTAACAGAACTGTTCTAAGTTGATCAGTTTATCTATCACGGTTCTTCGCATTTAAAGTCCTATGAGGCATAGGTTTATCACAAAATCACGAACATAATAGCTCGCTTGTTTCATTATTTATAAACCTTTCAGAAAAGCAGATTATATATTTCATACATTTTTTCTTCTACATTTAAACGCCATTTACAGAAAACTACAACTGCAGCTGCTTTAATCACTTATTTCACCACGAGATAATTTTTCGCTATTCGATAAATTCGTAATTTATCAGACTTCTAACTTTTCATTCAAATTTTGATTTTTTTCAACTAATATTCCAAATTATTTTACAATTTTAGCAAGATTGCCCGAAATTATCACGAGATTCCGACATTTCAAATTGCAACTATTCCGATACTAAATACAGAAACCACGGATCAAATGTAGAAAATCGAATACGTTCCATAATTTGTATTGAAAGAAATGCTATTCTATAGAGTGTATACATATATTCTAGACGAAAACGGAAAGCGCGGCTTTTTGATATCTTCTGGAGCCAAATACAGTAACCTTTTGTTTCGCAGAAGCAACCTGAGTAACAAACTTGGAGTAAAATTGTCACCTTAAACCTATGTTCACACAAACTCCATTCGGTATATTCCAGGCGCAATAAGGGTCCATCAATTCTACACATCCGGAGCACGTTGTGGCTTGATCACAATACGACGAAGCGATCGAGGCTATAGATTTCTCCGATAATAAAATAAGCCGGCGATCGATTCTTTTATCCGTTTGCTGATGATAATCTTGGAGAAAAATTTTCGATAAATGTCGAACGGCATTGCCACTTTGGATAACTTGGAGCAAAGGAGCGCCGTCAGCTTTCAAACACGTAATTTTCGACGAGTAAAATTTCCGCGCCTTGTTCAAAAATTTATAAATTCGATTGTTGTCTGAAAGTTGAATTGCAAAAAAACAGTATAACACGGGGCCAAGCTGAAAGACAAACAAATCGAAGGGATTTTTTAATCATCAACCAATCCTCTTTTTTACGCATCAGAAAGAAATTTGGAATGTAGGTAGCTTTTTATAAGTTGATTGAAAACTGAATGTTTTTGAGAATCAAAATCTTGAAAACATCAATAGGCTGTTCGTTTTTCCCATTTTTGACGCACGAAAGTTTCTGGGCAATAAAAGTGGAAAGAAACATATCGAATACTTTCAGTTCTAAATACAGCTTTACCCGTAGAACTTAAAAATATGATGTCGTAACGGGCCGAGTTAATCGCTGTAGATTGGACGTCGATGGCCATACCAGTGAAACGGAAACCGTAATTTGAGTCACGATTCATAGTCAAAACTGGACAATTGTCGAAAAACGCGGGCACGGCGTTCCACATCAATTTATGATCTTTGAGGAAAGCAATAGTATTTTTGTCCATAGTCGCTACGTCTTGCGAACACTAAAATATTAGATAATGGAGCAAATTAGATAATAGACAACGCCATTCTGATTTTTAATTAATACTTTGGTCGAAATACATACGATCAAGTGTATAGAAAAATGAGAAAAATTTCACGAAAAATTACTAAGAATGGTTTCAATTTTTGATTCCAAATAGATCAGTTAGTCGTGAAACTTTTTCAAAAAAATTATGAGCAACCGCCGCCTTACATTCAGGGGCCAAGATTTAATTCCCTTTTGTCGCAGAGACACCTGTCCGCCGCTCGTGTTAGTAAATGCATCACTGGTCAGCGTTGACAATATATCTTGCAGCGTGAAGGCGCAGATAGCTGAAGCTTTATAAGCGGAGCCTAGAGTACTGAATAACCCGTAAAAAATGTCCACCGGTCCGTACCGAGAGTCGTAGACAACATTTTTCAATAATGACGACGAGAGTTCTAGAAAAAAAATCAAAGACAAAACTTCCGAATTCTCATGAACAATTCTTGAATTTCTACATTTAAGCAGATTCAAAACAAAGTACGAGGAACTGAAATGAAACTAGAAACAGCAGACCTAACAACACGTTTTCGCCTACTGGGCCCGGTCAACTTGAAAGCCCAATTTTAGGGCTTTTTCTGTTGTCCGATTATTTGGCGCCAAATAACTTTGCGTTTATCTCAACAGAATCATGAGAAATAATGAGGCATGAAGTAAGAGAAACGATAATAAAGCTGAACCTGGCATGATCGTTGTATTTATTAAATCTTCCAGACAGCGACCAGAGTGTTACCGAATCATTCTGTGATCGAAAGTTGACTGTAAAAAATGATTCTGGTGACATTAGAATCAGAATGCCACGCTAAAATTCGTTTTTCCATTTTTCAAGTTTTCTGTAAAAATATGACGAAACTTGTGCCGTTGGCTGCATCGTGATTATTTACCACAGTATGATGGTAATATCTTGCAGTCTGATTATCTCGAAGTGCGAGCTGGAGCGAAGTCAAGTCGTCAATTCTACTTGAAAAAATACGAGTTCGCTTATTCGTGCAGCAACCAAGGAATTTTTCTACATGATTAAACTTCGTTGATCATGACTGTTTTGAAATTTCTACTTTCTATATGACAACGGCAGATAATTTCTGATTGGTGAAACGAACCTGTCACGCCTGCTTCCTCCGCACCTGCAACTTCAAAATAAACAGAATGTAGAATGTTACAATGGCTAACTTGTAAAGTACCTACATACTTATACAAATTTATCCACGATATCTAAATAATTTTACGTACTGTAAAAAATCAATGAAAAGTGTATATCCTGCAGATGTTCAGTTGGATTACTATGAGAAAAACTCACTTTTCAAGCAACAGCTGCAGTTTCCTGACATTTTTTGGACATCAGACGTCACAGAGTTAAAGAAATCTCAGCTTTGTGATCTCAGTCAACAAAAAGCATACCAAATAAAAGAAGAATTTGACTTTTCGAGAGCCACTTTCAGAGATTTTTTTTTGAGAAAAGTTAAAAAGCATTGAAAGCTCAAACATAAATTTATAATCTCTGATTAATGTGAGAATCCCATACATAATAAAATGCCTTAAACTTTGAATGCTGACTATCAAAACCTTGTATTTATGTTTATCACTGTAGCGAAACATTTTTGACGATTCATTCTTCTGAACCAACCTATAGGTATTGGCAAAAGATGTTTTGGTCTATTACGTAATGACAGGGGAAAAAATTTTAGCCACATCTCACAATCAAAAATGATGATGAACCATTTTGGATAGATATCAAAGAGATATATGGACAAATGTCCGATTTCCAGTGGTTTGGCACGAATAGTTCGTCATGAGAAGTCAGTATTTGGATGGGATCGAACATCTATCTGGGTAGTCAAACACTTTCTGGGGGAATTATAACCACAATACCATTAGGCAGTTGTATGGACATGAACTCAGAATTCAACTTTGTAAATTTAATTTTCTACATGGTGGTATAACCATTCAATATTCAGAATGTTATAAGCACGTTTGTTTTGACATTATCATCATTGTCTCCTAACTTCATAATCATCTGGGTTTATCTTGTTCAAATTAGAAAGAAATTTGCCTGGCGCTGAAATGGTCAGGGCTGATATCCAAAGCATGATAAAATCGGTGCAAGCGACTCAAACTTAAAAGGTAAACAGCAGTCAAAATAGTTTCACCCCTATTCAGCGGAACTTTAAACAGCGAGACTCAATACAGCGATTTCTCAGAACAGGGATTTTCATTAAACCGAAGTCTCAAAACAGCGAAATCTCAGAACAGATTCTCAAATTGCGAATTTTCAATAAAGTTATCTTTAGAATCGAAAAATGGAGATTTGCACGGGGTAGATATTTTGGCGCATGGCCAATTTGGTCCCCATTTCGAACTGGTGGATGCTGGTTGTCACACATTTTGGGATCAATCGCCAGATTTCTGACATTATGGCTTTATAGCATGTGTTTTCACAACATTAAAGCTTTTTATTCTGGTTTGTTTATTATTAACGTATCTATATGGATGTTTTTGTTTCTTTTTTCTTTCATTGACTTATTCCCTTTTATAATTCTTCTTATATTGAGCCACTTTTTGCACTTTTTGTTTTTCAGGCCGTGTTCTACTTTTTACCTACTTTTAATTACATTATTTTACTTTTCGTTTCTTTATTATCTGCTTTTTGTTCTGCCCTTACTGCTTAATTATTTTATTCGTTTCATTTTGTTTTATTTATTTCATTAATTAATTTTTTGCATAAGCTCCATAAAAAAACAATTTTAATTCGGAATCCCGATATTTTTTTGTGATTTTGGAATGGTCCGTTCGTGCATGCCTACCGCAACTGCAGCACAAAAGTATGTGAAACTTAGATGACCAAATGCAACTAAAAATAGACCATCTCAACTAAAAAAACGATTTTAATATACCTAATTTGCATACTGAGATTCGCTCTTTTGAGAATCACTGTATTCAGATTTCGCTGTTTTGAGAATCGTTATTTTGACACTTCGCTGTTTTGAATTTCGCTGTTGTGCGTTTCGCTGTATTGGGGACACGTCCAAAAATATAAAAAATGACAAAAACTAATTGCAGAATTTAATATTTCAATGACGTACGACCTCAAAATTACTGAATGATTCCAAAATTCGAATAAGTAATCAAGCTTTTAAAATACAAATTTTAAGATTTTGAGGCCGCGTTCAGGCGATGAATTTTTTGCATGTTGCCTATAAGTATTCTAAATACCTTATTTGAAAGACCTTACTGCTGACCTATGACATCAAAACGCAATTTTTCCAAAGCACATCTCAACGTGACTTTGCCGATGATCGTTATGGATATTTTTTCCGACTTCCAATCGTCATTTTTGCAAACTCGAATAACGCGCGAAAACGATTTGTCTTTGTCTATAGTGTCCCTTTCTTTCATAAGGAAATAAGCCGATTCTCGATCTTCGAACGCTTGAATATATGATGGATCTAAAGATATAATTGTTGAAAATGAAATATGTGTATGTAGAATGTGAAGCAGTGTTTTTACGTACTGAACGGTTGTTTTTTGGCTGGTACGGAAAACTTTTACCTAATTATTCCTATGGTACGAATTCTATTATGAAAACTGGTGCAAAACGGAAATATTTTCACTAGAATTCCGTACGGTAAAGATTGATCAGTACGGAAAAAATCCCTGATATGAACTGAGAAATGAATAACAGAAAAAACATTAGCTCCTTATGCATAGAATAAACAGAAAGTCTTCACAAAAGCTAATGTTCATCTACGCCAATGGTTCTCATGATAATAATTCTCAAATACAACATTACGGCATTGTTACAATTTTCTTAAGCGCACTGTTAAATCAATTTACCATTTGTCGTGTATATTGAGTTATCGGTCTCTTTGAAGCTTCCGGATGAAAGGTTGATTTTGAGGAGACGGTCGACTTTTTTACTCGAATCACGGCTATGAACTGCTGATACCAATACATTCGTTGAAGGATCAAAAACGACGAAAGCAGAGCTTTCGGCTAAAGCTTGCGGTACGACATAAATTTCCGTGTAAATTCTCGAGCTGACATAGGTTTTTATTTGAACCTGGAAAGCAGCCAGATGTAAGGGAATCTTAATTATTCAGCCATAAAATTCGAAACGATCAATATTAGGCATTAATCCACAGGACACTACGATCCGTGAAAGTTTAAATCAAAATAAGCACATATTTTGGTTTCTTAATTTGAGAAAAAAATTATTCCAGATATTTCATATTAAAGGCTTTAACGCCATGCAGACAGCTCACATTTCCCAGCGTTAAGGAAACAAAAGCTAAAAGGAAATTTGAAGAAGAAATAACACTATTATCATTTTTCCGGTTTGGGCGTGTCAGCAATATGACAAAAAATATTAGGGCACTATAATAGCCAGAAACAATGAATACTTACGTCAAACTTCCACAAAACACATCGAGTTCTACGCAGAAATGTACCGCAAGCCAAGAAATGATCTTCGTCTACTACGTGAATGAATTTTATGAAATTTTGGCATTGATTCTCCTGAAAAAAGCTTGAATGACGCATCGAAATAATGACCAAAACTATTCATTACTGGATCTTCGTTGTTTTGTCTACAATGATCGACGTCTGTTTGATTAGCTTTGGAACTTATGTTCTACAACGAGAAAAGTTCGATAAGGGGTACAAATAAGTCTTCAATTCATACATGTAATTGGGAAGGGGAGGAAGTGCTATGGAACCCCCCCCCAGAAATCATCGACCATAATGGCTAGCCATTGGGCGACCACCCCCCGAGAATTTTCCAATCCTATAGCTAGCCATATGGTAGCCGTAGGAACCTCCATACTTTTGGTCGCAAAAATACTGAAAAATGTTAATTTTTTGATGAAAAATGTCAATTTTTGAACAAAAAATAGTCAAAAATGTGAATTTTTTTGGGGGCTTCGCGCCATGAATACATTTTTTTCCGTCTTTTTAGAAAAAAATTACTGTTTTTTGAACTATTTTTCGGACATTTTTCCTGAAAAAAATCGATTATTTTTCTTGAAAGACCCCTCCCCTTGAAATTTTGGGAATTACTGACCCCCCCAGACCTCGGGGCTTCGTTACATGTGTGCTTCAATTTATCAGATTTCGAACATATGGATAAGTTGTTCTAAAAAAACTTGAACACTGAAGTCACACGATTGAAAATATTTTCAAGTGGAGTTTAAAATGTTCACTGTGGAATTTAGAATGTTCACTGATCTTTATGAAAATGACAATCTTTAAAGCGAAACATCGAACAATTTTTCCGTAAAACTTTTGGTTGATGACTAATATGCTAAATTGATGAATATTTTACATAGCAAATCTTCATAATCTCATTCAGTTCGAAACGGCAGTCGCAGCGACCACCAAGAAAGGAGGTTCAGCCGGACATTCACAAAAATCATATGAACAACTTTATGCTGTCCAGCTTGGATTTGCATAGAACACTGTCAGCGATCCACTGTTCCGAGTAATTTTGAACATTTGGCCAGGATAAAGCAAAATTTCTCAGGATAGCCTGTTTCAAAAAATTATCTTCGCTGAAAACTACAATAAGCTGACTATAGTCCATTTATGTACTTAGAAATGGCAGATCCAGTGACAAACAAAAAAGTAGGCTCAAGCTGGCACGCGATTCCCCTAAAGTAAAAAACTTTATGCTGTAATGAAACTGCTAAATTGCTCCATGACACTTTCGAGATGAAATTCATAAAAAAGGCAGAGTCGGCACCAAAATGCACTATTATATTAATTCGGACGACCTAATTGACTCATTGAAGATAACTGTACCCGTTTGTTTCTTTGATAGTCATGAAACGAAAAGTTTACAGAAGTTTTACTATTATTCTCGCGAACTAATCACTATAGGTCTACTATGAACTTTTTGAAACAAACAAATAGACTGTAGTAGGCTCGGAAGCATGATTTTGGAAACTTTCAACTCCTCTAGATTCTGTGCTGATCATCACACTCCACTTATTTTTAAATGATCGATGCAGCGATCTCATGAAAGTGAGTCCAACATGGGACAAAATAATATGCTTAATTATCCAAAAGTGATCGATGAAAAGGCAAACAAAAAAACAACATTCGATAGCCTGATAAAGTGGTAAAAGTTCCTCGAGTAGCATTCAGGGCACGGACAACAAGTTAAGAGTGATGCGCTTTGAGTTACGAGTCCGTAGTAAGAGTGTTTCACCATGTTTTTCGTAGGACTCGTTACACGAGAATTCGTAATCTTTTTATGATCGGATGTTGTAATTGGATCGGGAAATATTTGGTTTGTTTGATTTGATTATTCTGTCATGGCGTTGGAATTTCTTTTGAATTTGTTCGCTCTTTTTAATTTTGCATCGATTCTGCTCAAATGATGTTGCTTGAGGCTAGATTGACTGTCTCGCATAGGTGGCCAAGTTTCCCAAAAGCAGGCGGTACAGCTACAGTAATGGTACCTACTGATTCGACAGTACTATTTTTAAACAGTTGAGTACAGATTTTCATGAAAAATTAATTTTGCATATTCTCTGATCACTTTCTTTTCATTCTCTCCCAATATGAATATGCATCTTGAGCCTATAACAACAGTTTTCGGGAAACGAAATTACTGTAACTTTACTGACAGCTTTTCAGAAACAGGCTGTAATCTTCATGTCAAACTATTGTGCGAATGATTTTAGAAAAATACCAAGAGCTTTTCAATTCGTTCTGAAAATTATTAATTTCTAAGTTATCGTGAAATGTCATCAAATCTCTAACAAAATTTCTCAATTCTTGCCAAAATTTGTTAGATTTTGTTGAAACATATAACAATTTCGAAAAATGTTTGTAGCTACAGGAAAATCATTTTCATCACATTTTTTAAAATTCGCCAATTTTACAGAAGCTTTCTAAATTTACTGTGAAGATAAGTTAATTTTATTAAAAACATCCAAAAAATGCAATAAATTTCTAGATATCTTTCATTTTTGTTAGTTATTTGTATGGAATGAAAGAAGGGCCACTTGAAAAAACTCGTTAACATTTGAAAAAATGTGTTACTACTTGGAAAACTTCGTTACCACCTGAAAAAAAATCGTCCTCGAACATGATGCACAACATTTTTTTCATGATGCATCGCAAAAATTTCAAGATGCTTAGTAAAATTTTCAAGATGCACCGCAAAAAAATCAAGATGTGAGAGTTTCCCGATGTTCGACTTTTTTTCAACTGCATCACAATTTTTTGAAATGCATCGCATTTTTCTCAAGATAATCCTGGAAAAAAATCAAGATCCCATCTTGAAAAAAATCAGGATGGGTGGCACATTTCTGAAACTAGCCAATCAAAGACGTTCCTCCACCCCTTTATATATTATATACGGGAACCCTTCAAAGTGGATTTATGAGGTCACGGCTTGCTGGCGGAGGGCACCCTTGGTTTTTACCACAGAGGGTGGCAGAGGAGGGAGGGTTATTTTGCACGGGCAATCCAATGGACATATTGGTTCTTCATAAAAATTTTTATTTTTTGGGTTTTTCAGGAAAATATCAAAAATGCTTGTTTTTCGCCCAAAATGCAATAATTTCGAGAAAGTACGCAAATTATCGTTTCTTAGTCGGGTTGACAAAAGAAAACAAATGACAAAAAAGGCACAAAAACGACTAAGCTACGAATCCTACGGACCCACTTTTGGTCCGTGAAAATCTCATCAAATTTACGAGTCCTTCCATCATCATAATGATGGGTAACTCGTTTGGTAAAACTGAACAGTCGTAAATTATGAAAAACTGTCGCTCGTAACCATTACATGCACAGCATAGAGATTCTGCTGGGGGTCAGCCAGGACAGGGGGTGGAATACAAAATTTTTTTTTTCGTTCTTGATAACGAAAAAAGGTATCAGAAAGTCTTCTCGCATCCTTTCTCTATTACCTTTGCTCATTTTCCTTCGTCATCTCAACCATTGTTGGGAAAGTCAAATCTGCTGGGGGTCAGCAAGAAACTGCTGGGAGTCAATAAAACCCCCCCCCCCACGTGCATGTATGCTCGTCTCGTAACACTCATAACTCGAGGGCCCGTACTCATAAAGTTTAATTTTTGGTGAAACGGCCACTCGAAGCACTTCTAGACTCCTAATTCCTTGCTCGTAAACTCTGATTTTTGGTGAGACGGCCATTCGTAGCTCTCTTGAGACGGGACTCGTAACTCATGACATTTTACCCTTAATATGGAGTTTTGTGGTGAAAGTGGGCCCAGGTGTCGATACAATTCTATTCAAATCAACAACTGTCATGAATAAATTGACCGTTTTTCTACAGTTAAAGTTTTTCACACCGTGAAAAGTGTACAATTAAACCTATCTTTTGGAAGACGCTGCGTCTGTCATTCCGAATTAAATGGAATAATAGTATGCCGAGGTAAGAGATTTATGCAGCAAATGATCCTTGCGAGGTCAAAATTTTTATGAACATGGGAACAGTCACGAAACTTACATGTTTAAGTCGAAGATCTTTATCCAAAACAAAAATTTGGTTCATAGCACCGATGTAAATATCCTGCTTAAATTGATGAACACACTGCAAAACGGCAGTTTGTGGTAACGCCGAAAAACTTGAAAATACTATAAAGCGACAATATCATACAAACAATGTAATTAATTTAATTGATTACCTTTGGAATCAATTGCTGCGATAAGATTTTCGCCGCAGAAAATTACCCATGTTAGAAATGCTGACAGGAGAAAGTGATGCATGAGTGAAAGATGAATTTGAAACTCACTGAGTTGGTATGAAACTGTAAAGTGACATTTTGTGAACATGAATGTTGCATACTTCTAAAATTTTCATACGAAGCCTGACCCAATGAATCAAATATTCTGGTTTGTGATTTAATAATGATAATCAACATTCATTACAAAAACGAGACATATCGAACATCCAAGGTGGTAGGTACATAAACATATATTTTGACAATCAGCTACAACTGAACTAAGTTTAAACAGAGAGACAATTATTATGAATATACAGAATAAAAATATTTCTCAAGACAACAATCAATTTTCCTCGACACGTTTCCTTGCAAAACACTATGTCTACACATTTTTATCTACAAAAATTAAAATTATTCGTCTAAGAAGTATACTTTCCTTTATTTATTTTCGCTGACATTGTACAGAAAACCATCAATACAGCGTAAATTTAACTTCGCTGGTTTCAAATTTTGACTGAAGACATTTGGAGTCATCCCGTTATAAAAATCCATGGAATTTTTAATAATTTTTTACACGAAATTATCATCACTTGAATTAGATTTGTAAAAAATTGAAAATTGTTAGATACATTTTTGAGAAAACATAGTACAGCGGACCAAAAACTTGATAAAAAACTGAGTGAACGTTAAATCCCTTACGCTATGGAAACAATTTTCTTTTCCACTACTTCGATGTAATTTTTCAAATTTGCTAATGAATCGCCCAATTTTTTTAACTTCGTCTCAATCTCGGCTGTTTCGAATTTAATCTTTTCCAGATTTGGCTTATCGTTCACGTCTTCTTCTTGTATTTTCGGCAAGACCTCATCTATTAAAACGTTTAAATTTATCGAGGAATGATTATCATTATTCCCATCGCTAAAAGCTTCATTTTCGAACGAACAGGTCGGTTCATTTTCCTGTTTATAGGCCAGAACTCTTTCAATTAGAGCTTTTTCGGCTTCTTTGTCCATCGAAAATTTCGAATTGACAACGTAAGGGGGTAATTTCACGGTCAAAACTTGATTTTGCTCTCGACTCGAGAACAATTTTTCATCATTCGGAATGTTAGCTCCAGAGAAAGTTGTCTGATCTTGTCGAGGATCTGTAAGACAAGAATTATTAAACTGCTAATAAAATTTGATAGAACAAAAGTTGATAGGAGGAACGCACATGGATGTTAGATATCTGAGGATGTATTCTTTAAAATTTTGTTATTTCTGATATTGGATAAGCAACAGATCAGTATTTAGCCGATTTCCCATTCAGTAAATCATAACGATAATAATATAGAGATGGTTAGCAACCTACCTTCAGGGATTTTCTCTTCAACTACATTCCTTTCAGCGGAAATGTTTTCGTTGATACTATCAACGAGGAAACAAATTACGTCAACAACTTGCGGCAAATATTCGTCGTAAGAATTGGAATTTGGTGATTCGTCAGCGCTTGACATCAACTTTCGACAAATGGCCATTGAAAGTTGAAACGTTGAATGTTTATCGTTGCCCTTTGTAGAATCGATGTTGATCGGTAAAGAAATTTCCGGCCAATCCGCTTTCAATCGTTTTAACGCGTTCGATTCGTCAGCTGTCGAATCGGATTCGTCGCTGAAAAAACGTATAGCAAAATTCTAAGTGAAATACAACACATTGTTCAAATTCCGAAAAATCTATTTTTGAGCCATGAGCAAATTGATAAAAAGGAATGTTATTTTGAAGATCTTTAAATTAAAGTGCTTTTTCTTTGACATGTAAAAGTTCTCACGGATGACGTCGTTTCTTATCGCTTTCCGACGCTGACAGAGGCTGCTTGGGCGGTGCTTCTAGGGGATATAAGTTACAAATTTTGCAAAATTTATTGTTTGGTATGCCATTCGGTTTTGATTGTCCTAAAGAAACAGTGATATCGAATTCGCCCCACCATAAAGGCACGTCTCCCGTGAAATAAACTTCAACCCAAACATTGTTGTTGATGAAATATCTAAAAAAGGGAAATAAAATCAAATAATTAGATGCAACATATAGCTTCAGAACATCTACTCATTCTGATTTTATTTTGTGATATCAAAAATTCATGAACTTTTCAAGAGGTTTACAGAGCTTCTTTAATAAAAAAACAGATTTATACTCATATATTTGTTCAAAGAAATTTAAAGATGCTAATGAATTGTAGAATTGAATACGGATACAAAAAAATTATTGAGTCTGGTAATAAATCATTACAAAAAAATGTTATCCTTTAGAATCAGCTCAACTAAAGGATTTCTCAAGGAAAGCGAATAAAAAAGACAATTTACCCCAAAAATTGTACTAGTATATAGCCGATTTTCATATATTACCAACCTGTAATTGCCAAATTCGTCAACAGAAAGGCGTAAAAATAAATTATTGAATGGATCCAATTGGTCTAACTTGTCTCGACAAAATAAGTCGACGGGGGAATTTTTGTAACAAATGACTACAGTGACGTAATGCACGTAAGTATTGCAATAAAAATCACCGAAATACATATTGTGCGTTTCGGGGAGAAACAGCCTGGGGCATAAAAGTTTCAAACGTTGACCTCCGAAGGGTGACGAAGTGGGCAACATGCCGTTATGGAGTCTCGCGGCGAAGAATAAACCCAAGATTTCTCCTGACGAAGAGAAAGTTCGGTTTGAAATGAAGCATATAACATTCACTAGATTATAATTAAGTGCATCGTGTTTTTTCAATTTACAAATTAAAACTCATTGATCTCGATTTTTACAATATTTCTAACTAATTTTCCAAGTGAAATTACCGTTAATAGGTGATCCGGGATTACCGCATTGATCTTTCAAATACGGATGCATAACAGAATCAAATGTTTGAATTTTTTGCCAATATTCCGGCGGCTTATTCCGATAAAAAATAACAACTTCCTGCATTTGGTTCACAGTCGGCAAACTCTGGAGATAACTGATGGCCCTCGTCTGTAAAGTAGCCATTTCAGCAGCGCATAATACTAAAATTAAATGAATCTCTTACAGCGGTTCACTGGCAAAATTTTTATGTAAATCGGGTATAGAAAAATTTATGAATGTGTTGAAATGTTCATGACTTACTTGATTTGAATTTAACGTCACCAGCAGCCAAAATACGTCCACCGCTGACTGCTTCAACTTTGATCGTATACCAATTTCCAGGTTCCAAATCTATCGACGCACTGGTTTTCCATGGCGGAAATTCTTTTATAATATCGCCTTTCGGGTTGCCGCTGATGTTGATTTTAAAGGAATAATTAAGACCTTCTGCAAAAATGTATTTGGCATACCACAAAGATGAAGAAAACTCTGAATGATGACAGTCTGAGAAAAAAGCAGCAAATTCAAATATTCAATCAGGAAAATAATCAGTTCAATATTGAGCGTTGGAGAGAAGTCTCGAATGCACCTACACTAAATTATTCGAAGTCTTACTATTGATGCGAGGAGAGTTCCATTGTATGTCGGCCTTGATACTTTGCACAGCGCATCTCACTGATAATACATTTGGTTTAGTCGGTGCTGTAGGAAAGAATAAAATTAACCGAATAAATGGGCATAAATGTTTCATATTCATATTTTCATGTCTACGGAGCTCATAATCGTTACGTAACACCTCTTTGAACCTACGATTCGAGGTAGACTAACTACTTTAAGCTTATATGATGGAACTGATAAAAGAATTTTATCTTCCAGAACGAAAATAACAATTTTTGATCACAATAAGCTGATAATTAAACCTGGTAGAGTCAAGATATCAAAAGCTTTTTGAACCGCTTGCGACGTTATACAGATAAAATTTGGACTACTACGAGAATAAAAAGGAATCCATGAGTTTAACATTATCGGCATAAACACAGAAACCTATTATTAAATTCCAAAACCCATCCCCGTCTTTCGCTCTTAATATATAAAAAACAATGAGAATTACCTTTTAGAACCGAAATTTTTTCAAAACTGCCATTTTCAGCACTATATACTAGAATAAGCACTCAGTATAAACTTTAACAAGTGAAAATAATTGAATATCAACTTTCCCAGAAAAAACACGATATTGACTGTTGAGGCTTGTTGGCTCCCTTCCCGGACTCTCAGGAAATCAATTACCGCTCACACTTAAAATTGATCTCCATCAGGGTACCCAATTGGTCGGAGCTTTACAGGAATGCTCCCAACTTGGTTGAACCTTATACCGAAATGTCGGAACTCCACTCACGACTCGGAAAAATCTGGAAAAAAATTGCTTTTTTGGGTAAATTTTCGGAATTTTCCGACTTTTTTTGGGATTTTGAGGGACCCTCCAAAATTTTGGGTAGTCAGACCTCTTGCAGGTATGCTTAAAGAGGTAGCAGCTGAAATTTAATCGACTTCAATTAAAAAACTCAGCTTTTTTAATCTTCCTGCATTGCACGGAAAAATTTTCAGACGACTTGAAATTCCATACATTGACGAATTTCTGCCTGAGTCGGCGTATGGTCTTTGATACATACATGTAATTAGGGGGGAGTGCTATGGGAACCCCGTCCCAGAAATCGTCGACCATATGGCTAGCCATTGGGCGACCGTCCCCCAGGATTTTCCAATCCAATGGCTAACCATATGGTAGCTGTAGGGACCCCCATACTTTTGGTCGGAAAAACACTAAAAAATGTTAATTTTTTGATGAAAAATGTCAATTTTTGAAGAAAAAATGGTAAAAAATGTGAATTTTTTTGGCGCTTCGCGCCATGAATACATTTTTTCGGTCTTTTTAGGAAAAAATTACTATTTTTTGAACTTTAATTTTTTTCTTTGAGGGACACCTCCCCCTAAAATTTTGGGAATTACTGACCCCCGGCCCAAAAAAAGTCGCCCACCTCCCCAGACCTCGGGGCCCCGTTACATGTATGCTTTAATATATATCTGTAAGCGGTTCGACCAGTTAGGGGAGGGAACAAACCCAATGTTCTGGGATGGGGGTCTCTAAATTCCCAATTTTTTTGAAGGGGGTTCACAAAAGACCCCCAAAAAGTCATGAAAAGCCGAAAATTTCCCCCAAAAAACCCAAAAAGCTACTTTTTTTCAACTTTTTTCAAGTTTCGTGGGTCCCGAGTCCCGACATTTAGGTATAGGGTTCGACCCAGTGCGGGGTCCCCCAATTACAGGTATACCTTGATACCTTGCCTTCTGCAGTTCATAGCAGCACGCCCGTATGAACGAATCAAGAGTTAATCAAGTTAATCAATGCAGCGTGAATGATAGCTTACTTGTAAATGGGGAGGGGGATTGAGAGGGCACTCCCAACGTGGCCGAACACTATACCCAATGTCGGAACCACCCACAACTTGGAAAACCCTATACACGAATGTCGAACCCCCCAACTCGGAAAAATATGGAAAAAAGTAGCTTTTTTGCCCTGTTTTCTGAAAATGTTCGACTTTTTGAGATTTTCGGGACTCCCCAGAATTTTGGGTTTGCACCCCCAACTGGTTGGACGTCTTACAAGTATGAATGATAGTACCAAAAATCTAAGGCAGAGAATGGTATTCACCGTTGAAATCATAATAAAGTTGTCGATTTTGCTGCTGAGCGTGATCTAACATGCCAACAGGAGCGACAATCGCCGCTGGGACGAAACCGACGGCGGCCGCAGGACCCATAATGGCCACGGGAGGCCTTTGGCCGACGATAGGGCCGAACATAGCTTCAGCCTGATGGCGTCGAGTAGCCACTCGTCGTTGAGCCGGCCCATAATGGCTCTCCCATTGACCCCAATAACGAGGAGATGGATTGAAATCGTTCCACATTTCGGTGATATTGATTAGATTATGAATTGGAAACTTTTTCAAATTTAATAGACAATTCTCTCAAACCACTGTTTCCTTTTTCACCAAATCGGCGTTTTTGACGAAAAAAATCTGGAAATGCGAAAATTTTTGGGCTGTATCACCAAAAAGCGCAAAATTTTTTGGGATTCGAGATGCATTTTAGTGCATTATAAAATATTGTAAATGTTCTAGCTGGTTGCAGAGACTACAAATTTTCAGTTGCTGGCCTGATTATTAACTAGAAATATTGAATATCCTAAAAATTTAAATTTTATCGTTTTTCGCGCCGGCATAAACGATACGCAAATCAAGATAGAATAAAATCGCGACAAAAATATCTGCGACTGAACTTTTTTTCGAATCAGCTATTTTCATTCATTAGATCATTGAAAAATATCTTTTTTAGTGTTTTGCTATGGTTATCTGAAGGTCTAGAACTCCAGAAATTTACTTTGTATGAAAAAATACTAAAATGTTTCAACAATCTTAAAAAAGAATAAATAAAGAAGCAGCCGTCTACATTTTGGCGCAGTAAAAAAAGGACGCGGTGTAGCATTTTTTTAGCACGGACATTTGTGCCAATTGGCACAAGAGGCCAAAAAAATTTGTGTCAATGGCACAAAAAAATTTTTCTACTAGAAACATACTGAAAACTGCGGAAAAGTTTTATGCCAAAAGTTTGATAAAAAGTTGACGTTTAAAACGCATTCATTTTTTGTAAAAATCGTGCTCAACCTGTTTTGCAGCTAAAGCATGTCAGTCAGATAACTCTAAAAGAAATAGAATGCTGAAAAAATTAAAATAACTCTAGAATTGTTCAGGAAGTTCAAACTGATTCACTTTCCGACTACTAATATATGAATTATACACATACAGGGTGAGCCAAAAAAAGGCGACTGGTGCTGACTTCCATAACTTTTGAACGGATTAAGCTCTTTTAATGCGGATTGCTGCATTAAAATGCCCAGTTTATCTTTGTTATAAAGACCAAATTCTATGCTTCTAGCTCTGATAGTTACTGTACAAACAGAAATTTAGTAAAAGTGGTCATTTTTCCAAAAGTTAAAATTGTGAAATCAAAGTGAAAGTTTTCCTGTGGTGATGAAAAATTTGTAAAGCTTTTTACCCACAATAATACTTTGAAAGCCACCCAGACTTGTGAGTTACACGTAAGTTAAACTCATCAACTGCTTGTTTCAATATGGGGCAAAATTTCGCCAAAATCAAGAGCTTCTGTTTCGAAATTGGAAAAAGGAGCAAAATTAAAGCAAAATCAATTCTGTCATTGATCAGATTGAAAAACGATTAAAATTATTGGTGAAACAGAAAGTAGGACACACTAAAATGGCTCTCTTGTAGTTTACAGCTGTTATATGGTTCGCATGATTGGATCTATTGTACTTTTCTGTTGTAAAACATGTTGATTTTGTCAATTTTTCAAAATTTATTAGCAAAAAAACCGACGTCTAGTATTTTTGATTCTAGTCAATCAATTTTGGAGCGATCTGGCTGAAACTTTGCACTTTTTATGCCAGATGTTTAACGTATCGACGGAAGGAAACCGCATTAAAAAAGCTTCACCCATTTGTAAACTATGAAAGTCAGTACCGGTCGCCTTTTTTTTGGCTCACCCTGTATTATACATATATAACAATGTAAAGTAAAGACTAGGGAAAACAAAGTCGAAAATTGTGTAAATTCTCGGTCGAAATATTGTACTATTACCAATGATATGGATATTTCTACTTGAATCAATCAAACACAAAAAGTAAGAATTTCAGTTTTGAATCCAAATCTGACTGAATTAACAGAGAATATTCAGAATTTCTCCTCATTCATAAGTCAGTGATAGCCAAAGTTTGCTGCAACGATACTAATACACCGTTCGAAGGGAAATCGTTCGCGTTCGGAACAAACATAGGAATAGGAAATATTATTGAGTCGGCGCGAAGCGCCGAAAATGTTTAGCATTTTCAGCCCCTAAAACGTCCAAAAATCAAGGAAATTTTATGTTTGATCAGCCAAAAATTTTATGCCAATTGGCACAAACGCTCAGAATTTTTTGTGCCATTCCAAATTTTTTGTGTGCCAAAAACCGTTTTGGCACAAAAAAATACTGACTCGGTGAAAATTACGAAAACATTTTTGAGTTGAAAAAATTTTGGGGAATTCAAAACCGAAAAGATGCGTTTTGGTGGACTTGAAAGGGTCAAAATCTCAAAATTTTCCGGCGCTTCGCCCGGGTCATGGGTATAATAATAACTATGTCCTATCAGCCGCAGCCGTTACTGTATCTACGTCGACTTACTAATTAATGTTCAACAGTGTCTATCAATCGAGTTAGCTCGTCCCATTTCCTAATCGTTAACAGTCAGTATTTCGCCGAAAATTGAGATTTTTCATCAATTCTCTCAATTTTTTCTCTTCATGCTTGGAATTTTTAACGTTTGCAACCTAAACTTTTGCGTTTATTGAAAATGGAAGTTGAAGACATCATTCTGGACGGCGATTTTAGAACTTCCGTTCACGAATATCTGTTGGAGAGGTTTATTTTCCAGTGTTTTAGAATATGAAAAAATCGAAAATTTTCAAATAACAAATTACACTTCATCAGCTTGATTTTAATTTATTTTTCAAAGTTCTGAAGCTTTATTCTCCTGCATTTTAGAAGGCGAAAATCCAAAAATTTTTCCCGCGCTCCGCTCCGGACCAAAAACTAAATAACATTAGATGATTCTAATCGGAACCACAGAAATGTTACTAGCCGATAAATTCATGAGAACTCTATTATTAACATGCTTTACTCGCTCCTGTAGAACACCAATAAATTCTTTATGAGCTACAATTGACTAAGCAGAATTTTATCAATTTTGTTCCTCATTTTTGCAGGTTTCTGACTCCAAAAATGAAAAAATGCTTGGGTATGCCCCTAAAATGCATAAAAAAGCATCTTTAGCCACATTATAAACGTTTTTAAAAACGTGGAAAATTTTTGGAAAATGAAGAAAAAAATTTTGGGTTCAGTTCTCATGTGGAAAAAAATGTTCGAGGAAAAAAACCGGTGTTTCAAACACTGTTCTTTTCTACATTTGCACTATAATGTAGAAAAAAATCTGGAATGTGGAAAAATTTTTTGAGATCTTTCAACAAATGTGCAAGAAAAATTTGTGGTTTTCATATCGAAAAGATGCATTTTGGTGCATTTTTGGAAGTCCAAATCTCAAAATTTTCTGGTTATAAATTTAATAATCATTAATATTTATTACCAAGCTCAGGCGCGGCTTTTAGCATGTCTACCTTCACTTACCATTTAATCTTTAATAGTTTTCATCATCTTAAACGCATACCTGTAATACCTCCGACCAGTTGGGGGGGGGGGGGGTAAATCCGAAATTTTTTTTTTTGGGGGGGGGGGGGGTAGGAAAAAGTCGAAATTTTTCCCAAAAAACATACTTTTTGGCAAATTTTTTTAATTTTTTTCCCAACTGGGGGGGGGGGTAAATGATTTTGGGTACTGGGTTGGCCAAGTTGGGGGGGGGGGGGAACCCTCCCCAATTACAGGTATGCTTAAACGTATTAAGGAAAAGTGAGGTGACTTTGATCAGACCCCATCAGCAGGTTGTCTACACAGCAAAAATGACCTGCTGATCTCAAATAGTTATCAAATGCCATACTCCGATCAAAGTCGCCTCTGATCAAAGTCACGCCACTTTACCTTATTTCATGTTTAATTGGCAACCTTGCATACATACCTGTAAGACGTCCGACCAGTTGGGGGGGGGGGGGGGTAAATCCAAAATTTGGGGGGGGGGGTAGGAAAAAGTCGAAATTTTTCCCAAAAAAAGGCCAAAAAACATACACTTTTTGGCAAATTTTTGTAATTTTTTCCCAACTGAGGGGGAGGGGTTGGGGGGAGAAATGATTTTGGGTACTCGGTTGGCCAAGTTGGGGGGGGGGGGGTCCCCCCAACCCCCCCCCCCCCAAGTACAGGTATGCTTGCATATTATCTTAATATTTAATGAAGATCCGCATTTTTTGAGAAAGCGTTTGGTATTTTCTCAACCTAAATTCAATTCAAAAGCTCCAGAAGTATTTTTGAAAAATTTCTGCGCTTCTGACTCATAGCTTTTCGGCCAAATTCATGAAAGGTTACGAACACATTAATGATCTTAAAATTTTTCGAATGATAAATTTCTAGAAATTACGATTAATGAACACAAAATTTAAATCTAATTTTTGAGATACGAACAGAATGATTATCACCAGAATGTTTTATAAAGCTCAAAAACACTTGGATAAAGCGTTTATGAGCATTTTTAAGCGAAAAAACGAGGGTTTTAAGACGAAAAAAATTTTTTCCACATGAGGGAAAAAAATTTGATCCCTTTCCACATTTGTGGAAAAAAGTTCGTGGAAAAAAACAGTGGTTTCAAACCGAAATAATTTATTTTAAAAAATTTTCAACGTTAAGAATTATGATAAACAACGTTACGCTATCCAAAAATTTGACCACTTCCGGATGCGTTATTGACATAACGAGACAAGACAGCCGATACGATCAAGTTGATTTATTAAATAATTTTTTGTCCAATGATAAAAAATACAATCCTGACGTGCCACAGTAAACTGCTCTATTCTACTCATCATAATCGGCATCACCTCATGACTAATTTCAACAGGGAACACGACAAACAAATGGGACCCGGAAAGAAATACAACGCTAACGCAAATAATAAACAACTTGCGTACATGGCCACCAGTTTATTTCAAGTTGCCAGTGCCCGGCGGAAAAAAGATTTGAGTACGATGCAGACTTATTTTTTGCTGTCGAACTTCGTTCTGCATTCCAAGACTTATTTGAGAATAAATAAGAGTATAGCGTTCAAATGCCAAGATTTTTAGTCAACAGAATACTGTCAAACTTTTACGAAGAATCATGATAATTTTCTTCTAGAATACAGTTTATTTCTGGGATTCTTGGCTAGCGACGTGCTTGTCGTGGTATCTCCATAATATTGTTTTTCTGAAAACGACTTTGCATAGTTTTTAACAACGATTGCAACCCTATAATAGGCTAACTTCTTTCCGTTATTTCTGCCGTACTCGGGAAACCTACTTCCCAGAAGTGGTCCGGGGTACTCGGTGGCGCTTGAAAATCCCTGTGCCGACTGACTGCGTTGATTCTTCGCTCTTTTTCTTCGGGGCTAAGCTCTAGGGCGTCGAAGTACTAAAAGATTGAACCACTCTTGAACACGAATAATTGGCAGAAGGTCTTGTCTAATTTGGAAAGTTTGCGATATATTTTCATCAATAATTTGCAATAAATTCATTCCATTATCTTTAGTTTAATCGCATCATAATTTTCAATCTTTATATTCAACATATCACCCTAATTCAGGGTGTTAACTCTCCTCTGAATTTTTCGGCGGAGACGCGAGACATCTAACGATTGGCAGAGATCGACAATTGAATTTTTTGTTAAGTTGTTCGATTTTTGTATCTTTTACATTATATGCCCATTGACAGCTTGAAATTTATAGAGAATTGGGCTATGGGTTGATGTATTCACTCAGCTAGATAGAGTCGTCATACCAGCAAAAAAGCAAAAAAACATGGCTAAAAACCATCGTTGATTAATTCGAAGAGAGAACAAAGATCGTATCAAATTGCTGTTGAAAACAGAAATTAAAATTTAGAAATCACACAACCAAAAAAATTTATATATATCTCTTAACTGCTGCATACATATAACGAAGCTCCGAGGTCTGGAAATGGAGTACTCTGCGTTGATACCACTGCTT